>RXON01000372.1:0-36061 GCA_009667805.1 Leptobrachium leishanense | reverse complement strand
CTGGCTATGAATTCTTTATAATCCCGTACGATAGGCTTCTCTGCCTCCCATAAAGGATTCGCCATGCCAGAAGATGGTTAATAATGAACCCCAACTTTGTCGATGTCAGTGAAAAAAACATTTGTGGAATTTAATTTAAAATGAATATCCACCTGGACCAAAAATCCCCGGCACTCCGAGGGAGTAACGTCAAACCTCATAGGAGCGGTCATGTTACCTGGGATGTCTGAACGACAGGGGACACAGGTATAGCAAGCGGGGGTGCAACCCCAGCTGGTTCAGGTGAGCAATACGAGTCAGGGATAGTTTGTTAAGGCAAGAGCAAACTGATCCATCCTATTGATCTGCTTGTCCTGTCTGGGAAGCCTTCTAAGTGAAGTCTTCAAAGTGAGCATTTAGAGATCTTCTGGTGAGTGATTTAGATTTTTGCTTCAAACAGATCTTTTCTATTCATTTTAAGGTTTTAAGTTAGGTCTGGTGTGTAAATTAGGTTAGGCTGGTGACTTTTCTCTTACTGATTAGCATATACTTGGAATCAATGGGTGCTATTTGCTAAAGTGGTTAAACTTGTCCACGCCTTGCTGGAGGAGGTGTTCTTAGGTGACTATATAAAGCTTGTGGAATATTAGCTTGGTCTAATTGAGCTTGGGAAGCCTTCAAAGTGAGCACTTAGAGATATCCTGGAGATACTCTGGAGGTAGTCTGAGGTTAGACAGGAGGTAGAAAACCTACAAAAAGGTAAGATTTGTTGTTTTTAAATCCATTCTTTTATAATGGCAGGCTTGGTCCAGTGTAAGAGCTGTCATGCATTTGTTTTTTAGATCCAATTTTTGGAGGTTTGGAGTGTGCCTGATATGTAGGCAGCTCTCTTTATTGCAGCAGGAAATTGCCTTTTTGAAGTCTGAGATTTGTAAATTATCTGTTACACAAAACAGGTGGCTGTTATAAAGCCACTGCCACAGAGGCCTCCTAGGAGTGGAAGATGGACTACTGTAAGATCTGGTAGACTTAGAGTTGTGGATAGAGGCATGTCCCACAGTCTGTGGCTCTTCTTAATTCTTTTGAGGCACTTTCAGAGTGTAGTGGTGAGACGGAAGTAGGCTCAGACACCATAGTTGAGGAACCACCATCCCCTATGCCTAAGGTATGCAGGACTGCGACCAAGAACAATAAGGAAAAGTGGGACATGATAGAAGGCAATTGTTGCTGGGTGATTCTATCATAAGAGGTGTTGAGCTGGAGAGTAGTGGTTTGGTGAGATGTCTTCCTGGGGCTACTGCTCGTAGAGACAGAGACGTATTCTCAATATTGTCAAACAAGCAAAGCAGCAAGGGGAAGTGGATGTTCTAGTCCATCTAGGGACAAATGACTTGGCTAGCAATGAGGTTTCTGAGATTAAGGAAGATTTTTGTGTTCTTGGAGGTGAAATACAGCAGATTGCGTCCACTGTGTCATTCTCTGAAGTTTTGCCTGTGCATAACATTCAGGATAGGCAGATGCGCAATAGGGAATTTAATTTGTGGCTTCGGGAATGGTGTCGAGAGCAAGGATTTGGCTTTGTGTCCCATGATAGCTCTAATTGGAGCAGAAAGGAACTGTATAAAAAAGATGGTTTGCATCTTACTCATAGGGGAACATATGTTCTCAGTGAGAAGTTCAAAGGTTTCGCAAAGAAATATTTAAACTAGGAGGGGGGACAAAAGGGTAAAAACCAATCTGCCTGATTGTCCCCCAAAACTAAATCGGAGGGTGCAAGGAACATGCGGGGGAAAAAATGACAAGCTCAGAGTCGTGTCTATAAATGCACGCAGTTTAGTCAATAAAATCAATGAACTGGAGGCAATGATGGCAGCTGAAAAAGTAGATTTAGTTGCGGTTACTGAGACATGGTTCAGTGAGAAAAATAACTGGGACATAACAATACCGGGGTACTCTTTTATAGAAAAGACAGAGAAGGTAGGAAAGGAGGAGGAGTGGCCCTGTATGTGAAAAACAACATAAAAACGCACCAAATAAAAGTGAGCGAGGTGAACATAGAGTCAGTTTGGATTACGCTAACATTTGGCAATCATACAGTAGCTCGTGTAGGTGTGATCTATAGACCCCCTGGACAAGTAGAAGAGCTAGATAATCTGCTGCTTGTGGAAATAGCCAAAATGGCAATGAAGGGGGAAGTTATTATCATGGGGACTTTAATCTTCCTGATGTGAACTGGAAAACCAAAACAGCTGGGTGCACCAGGAGTACAAGTATTCTAAACTCCTTACTGGGATTATCTCTAACACAAGTAGTTGAGGAGCCGACCCGTAAAGAGGCCATATGATTTAATACTCACAAATGGAGGTTTGGTATCGGACGTTGTTGTAGGTGAAAATTTGGGATCTAGTGATCACCAGTCAGTATGGTTTAATATAAGAACAGGGATGGAGCCGCACCACACAAAAACAAAAGTTTTAGACTTTAAAAAAACAGATTTTTCTAAAATGAGACTTTGTGTGAAGGAGTCATTATCAGACTGGAGGAGTTTAAAGGGAGTCCAGGAGAAATGGGATTATTTAAAGGAAGCATTATTGAAGGCCACAGGCAATTGCATTCGACTTGTTAGCAAAAACAAAAAAGGGAAGAAACCACTGTGGTACTCTGCAGAAGTGGCCAAAATAGTGAAGAACAAAAAGACTGCATTCAATAATTATAAAACAACTGAGTGAAGAAGATAGGCAAACCTATAAGATTAGGCAGAAAGAGGCAAAGCAATTTATAAGGGCTTCCAAAGCACACGCAGAAGAGAAAATAGCTCAGTCAGTAAAAAAGGGGGACAAAACATTTTTTAGATACATAAACGAGAAAAGAAAAGTAAAACCAGGATTAGTTAGATTAAAAACAAAGGAAGGAAGGTATGTAGAAGAGGATAAAAGTCTCGCTGACTGCCTCAATGAATATTTTTGTTCAGTCTTTGCAGAAGAAAAGGAAGGAAAGGGACCTCAGTTAGGAGGAAACACTAACGAGACAATTACATATCAGTTTACAGAGGAGGAGGTTCTACAGCAGCTGTCTAAAGTAAAGACAAATAAGTCAATGGGGCCTGATGGGATCCACCCTAAATTATTAAAAGAGCTCAGTGATTTAATAGCAAACCGTTAACAGATTTATTTAACCAATCCTTGTAACAGGAGTAGTCCCAGAAGACTGGAAATTAGCAAATGTTGTGCCCATTCACAAGAAGGGTAGTAGGGAGGAATCTGGGAACTATAGGCCAGTTAGTCTTACGTCAGTAGTGGGGAAATTAATGGAAACCATGTTAAAGGAAAGGATTGTTGAACATCTAAAAACACATAGATTACAGGATCAGAAACAACATGGGTTTACCTCAGGGAGATCATGCCAAACTAATCTTATTGATTTTTTTGATTGGGTAACAAAAATAATAGACACAGGTGGTGCAGTAGACATTGCTTATTTAGATTTCAGTAAGGCTTTTGATACTGTTCCGCATAGAAGACTTATCAATAAATTGCAATCTTTGAGCTTGGATTCCAATATTGTTGAATGGATTAGGCAGTGGCTGAGTGACAGGCAACAGAGGGTTGTGGTAAATGGAGTTTATTCGGCGCAAGGTCTTGTTACCAGTGGGGTACCTCAGGGTCAGTACTTGGACCCATTCTATTTAATAATTTTATTAGTGATATTGCAGAAGGTATTAATGGAAAAGTTTGTCTGTTTGCTGATGACACAAAGATTTGCAACAGGGTTGACGTTCCTGGAGGGATCAGCCAAATGACAAATGATTTAGGTAAGCTAAAAAAATGGTCGGAGTTGTGGCAATTGAGTTTTAACGTGGATAAGTGCAAGATAATGCACCTGGGACGTAAAAACCCAAGGGCTGAATATAGAATATTTGATACAGTCCTAACCTCAACATCTGAGGAAAGGGATTTAGGGGTTATTATTTCAGAGGATCTTAAGGTAAGTAGTCAATGTAATAGAGCAGCAGGAAATGCTAGCAGAATGCTTGGTTGTGTAGGGAGAGGTATTAGCAGTAGGAAAAGGGAAGTGCTCATGCCACTGTACAGAGCACTGGTGAGACCTCACTTGGAGTACTGTGTGCAGTACTGGAGACCGTATCTCCAGAAGGATATAGACATCTTAGAGAGAGTTCAGAGAAGGGCTACTAAAATGGTGTACGGCTTGAAGGAGAAAAGTTACCAGGAAAGGCTGAATGATCTTAACATGTACAGCTTGGAAAAAAGACGAGACAGAGGAGATATGATAGAAACATTTAAATACGTAAAGGAATCCACAAGGTAGAGGAAGGGAGTATATTTAAAAGGAAACAAAGTAGCAAAACAAGAGGACATAGTCTTAGATTAGAGGGGCAAAGGTTTTAAAGTAACATCAGAAAGCATTATTTTACTGAGAGGGTGGTGGATACATGGAACAGTCTTCCAGTAGAAGTGGTAGAGGCCAAAACAGTGATTGAATTTAAGCAAGCATGGGATAGGCATAAGGCTATCCTAAACAAAAGATAAATCCAGGTAAAGTATCCATGTAATTGGGCAGACTAGATGGGCCGAAAGGTTCTTATCTGCCGACATTTTTCTATGTTTCCATGTTTCTATGATACAAAGTTACTCAAATGCAGTGTTAAGTCTGCTGGATCCATATTGGCCAGATCGTAATGTCACGATTCCCGGATCCCACCACGCAGTACTTAATGCCCAACACTCCACAGAACCCAGAAGCTACCAACAGAGTAGCCGTGAAGAATCCCTAACTGTCTGGTCCTTAGAATTGGACAGGTATACTAGCTAGACAGAAAAGGGTTAAGCAAAAGATAATGTTGTAATACAAAACCAGGTTAGCAACACGGGGGTAGTCAGACGAGCCAGAATCAGGAATACAGAGTATAGAATAGTCAAATGGAATAGCCAGATCGATATCAGTGCAGTAGCGTAGTACAAGAAAATAGTCTAGGGCAATGGAAGGCAGAATAGTCAGAAAACAAGCAGAGGTCAATAACAGGTTAAATCACAATAGAATTCAGGTACAAGGAGCTCAGGTACGGATAACCACGATCTGGCACTGCTGAGAAATAACTGAGGGTTTTTAAAGACCTTCACCAGACCGTGCCCCCCACTCAAGCCGCACCTCATGCAGCCACCTCCCTGCCTGTCTCCATTTAAACCGGGCGTTGGTCAGCGAGCAGCATCAGACATGCTGCCCTCAAGCACACAGGAGAGGCTGGAAGCCCTCAACGTTACACAAAGGCTCAGACCTCCCGATCACCTCCAAAATTCAATCAGCCATCCACCAGCTGGTATAAGTATGCTGGAAGGAGAAGTCCACTCTACAAGGTCTCTCAGCACACTTGACGTGTTTCCTGTGTGACACCAAAATGAAGACAGATCCCTTATAAGATCGCTTATAAACCGAATCAACCAACAAAATGAATTACTAAATTAAAAATCCATTGTTTTGCTTCCAATCAGAAGTCTTCCATCATTGTCTCCTGCCAAATACCATTCTCCGCCAACCACAATCTGACTTCCTCTTCCATGCATGTTTCTCAAACAAGTTCAGTCCGGCTTTCTTTTACGCGCATGCACGCCCCATCTCTCGTCTGTTCAAGTGTTTTCAACCTTCCTTTTGCACATGTGTGAAATCTGGAATACACATACGTGGCTTCTTCAGCTGGTATCTTTATTCTAAATGTCCTGCTGTCCCTATATATATATAACATAATCAATAATAATAAAAGAGTTTGTGTCTGTCGCCGAAGCTGGATGTGCGCGCATCTAGCAAAGCCGAATGGGACTCCCAGTGGAGAGCCAAGAAACTGCATCTCCTCCTTCAGAGCAGTGAATAGATTAGCATTATTTAAGTTTGGGGACGCATGGTCACACTAGCTTTGAGTGCTTAGTTGACTTGAGTGGACACACTTGCATGTATACAGAGGTGCATATTCTCTCTGTATAACACAGTGTGCACAATGGGGCATAATCTCTCTGTATAACACAATGTGCACAATGTGAATAATCTCTCTGTATAACAGTGTGCATAATCTCTCTGTATAACACAATGTGCATAATCTCTCTGTATAACACAATGTGCACAATCTCTCTGTATAACACAATGCTCATAATGCTCTCTGTATAACACAATGGACATAATGCTCTCTATAACACAATGATCATAATGCTCTCTGTATAACACAAGGTGCATAATGCTCTCTTTATAACACAATGAGCATAATCTATATATGAAGCCATTTGTGTCCGTCGCCATCGCGGTTGCACAGGCATCCAGCCCAGAAGGATGCACGCGGAACTCACAGTGACCCGGGCAAGAGGAGGCCACGGCCTCTGGCACTAGCCGCAAAGCAGGGGCCATTATATGTCCCCCTGGGAAGGCTCTGGGCAGGGAGCTAATCAGGCCCTGGGTGGATCCGGGACATCCTCCGGCGGCCAAAAAAAACTAAATCTGTTGGTGTGGCATGCTCAAAGCACCTCTCCCCCAGACCTTGGGCAATTCCTGGGGAGCACCTGAGCAGCCAGATCCTGGGGAGCACCTGAGCAGCCAGATCCTGGGGTGTACCTGTGCAGCCAGATCCTGGGGAGCACCTGTGCAGCCAGATACTGGGGTGCACCTGAGCAGCCAGATCCTGGGGTGCACCTGAGCAGCCAGATCCTGGGGTGCACCTGAGTCGCTAGATCCTGGGGCGCAACAAGCAGCCAGATAGTGTACAACAATAGACTGCCCTCCGGGCAGGCTTAGCGCATAGTCCATCAATAAATTAGTGTGCCAATTGTTTGGTATGAGTGTCAAGCCTCTGGTCTGATTCCTGGAGCTGGTTTATGGCTCATACATAAACATGTGAGTGAAAACCTAGAGCGGTTTTTAGCTCTTAAACGTGTGAGTGGAATAGCATAGACCTCTAATTCTGGCCAAATTTTATTTTATATATTATACTACATTGGTTTTTAATCTGTCATGTACTGAGAAGAAGATTTTAAGATTGTTTTATAGATATGTATATATAAATTATACATTTCCCCTTCATTCACAGTCATTTGGTGATTGGTGCTGTACTACAAATATATATACATATATATATAATCTATAGGTTCGGGTTCTTTGGGGAGACCACCATCTGGATACATAACAAATGAAGGAGTGTATTTTAAAAAAATATTTTTAAAAAATAGTGAGTTTTTTTCTGTGGGCGTTTCACTTTAATGGTTATAAATATTTGATTGTTTTGAATATGGTTGTTTGAAATGAATATCTCTTATTCCCGTCTTCAGATCAGTTATGGAGCGTCCAACATAGAGCTCAGCGACAGGAAGCTGTATCCGTACTTTTTCCGCACAGTTCAAGATGACAATGTTTACTATCAGGCTATAGTGATCTTACTGAAGTATTTTGGATCAAACTGGGTTGGAATAATCATTTCAGATGATGCAACTAGAGAGAAGGAGATCGAGGAGCTGAGCCAAGTGATCACCAGCCATGGGATCTGCATCGAGTTCATTATTATATTTTCAGGTGAAAATGAACAGAAACTGGATATTGTTAAGAAAGCCACGTCTCGGATCTTCATCCTGTGCGGGGAAGGCTCATTGAGTTCACGTAAGATCACTATGGCAGATCCATTGATTTTTCAAAACATTACATTAATTATTTGTCCTTCAAGTATCCTCGGTATAATTGTACATGAAACCCATAGGTTAATTCTCAACGGCAGCTTGAGTTTTATCCTGTCCCCAGAAAACATTCCTGGCTTCCATTCTTTTCTTAGCAGTGTTAAACCGTCCAATCGCCCGCGTGACCCCCTGCTGGAGGATCTGTGGCTTGTATATTTACGATGCATTTTACCAAACAGAAAAAAGACAACATCTTTTGAAATACTGTATGAGTTTACTGCCAATAATTGCACTGAAGAGAAGAATTTCTCCCACATTGAATTTATGAGTAAGCACGTCATGGCTTATGGAGTGTACACTGCGGTGCATGTCCTGGCACAGGCTCTGCACAGGATGCAAGAGGATTCAAACAGGAATTATCACGAGTGGAATCAAGGGGAAAATGTTTTCAAAAACAAGGTGATCTTTCCATTACTTCTCCACAATCACTGGAGTTTACAGGGGGTTTATAAAGCATTTTGTGTCTCAGACATTGATAATCGCTGAGATAACGTATCAGGGCTTGATTAGCAATACTGCATTATACATGTGGTTTTAGAACTTTACAGAAAAAAGGGTTCAGTGGTGCTCAAAGGTTAATGGCAAGTGGGGCGGATCGCTAATACACTATAGTGTTTATCCCCAAATAAAAGACTGTATTATCAAAAAATAGAAGCAGTTTTAGTGTAGCGCTCCCATACCACACAGACGGTTTTTGCACAGTTCTCAAATATCTCACATATATTCTTGATGGATTTTTTTGATGAATTTTTTTCTCTCCAAAATTTTACATAGGGGGTGCAGCACACAAAAAATCATCCGAAAATCCTCTGTTTTTCAGGCATCGGGTTTCTACCCCTGAGTTCGGTTCACATTCGAACTCGAACTTTTTCAAAAGTTCGAATTCGAACTTGAACACAAACTCAATACAAGTCAATGGGACTCAAAGTTTGATTTTTACAGTGCCCTCCAAGAGGGCATATATGCTAGATATTTTCCATAAAAGGTGTATGGGGGTCCGGGTAGTGCCCTGGGGGACAGGAAACAAGGACAAAAAGTAAAAAAAAAAGTTTTTAAAGGAACAGTGAGTTTTCCATGAAATAAGGGTTAAAAATAAAAATGAAAAATTCCTTCAAATATCGTGCCTAGGAGGTCCCCATAACCTGGCTGTGAAGTGGTGGATTTCTAGGATGTATAGAAACATTTAAAAACAATGTCCGGGTCCGGGTAGTGCCCTGGGGGACAGGAAACTAGTAGAAAATGTTTAAAAAATATGTTTTTAACCACTTCACTGCTGATGACGTGTGGGACACGTCCTCAGTTACTCCCGCTGTATGCTGAGGGGGACATGTCCCAGACGTCATCAGCTTTGCGGGACCACCGGCAGAGATACTGACCTCTCTGTCAGGGGTCCCGCGGCTTTCTGACTTCAGCGTCCTCAGACGCTGAAGTCAAGCTCCTCCCGACGTAAATGACGTCATCGCGCCATGCGCGATGACTTCATTTCCAGGCGACCCCCGGTAGATTGCCTGGAAAGGAGGGGGGATCCGTTTGGATCCCTCTCCCTCCCGATCGGGAGATCTCACAAAAAAAGCCAGGCGCTGCTTAAAAGGGGAGAGTCTCCCCTTTTAAGCGGTGCCTGACTTTAACCCCTTAGGCACCGGGTCGCACTTCGGCGCCTTGCGGCACCGAAGTGCGACCTAGCTCTGGTGGGGGCCACCATCTTGAATGGCAGCTCCACCCCCGGTTGTGTTACTACATAACATTTTCTTCAAGTGGTGGAATGGCCTTCCGTGAAAAGAAATGGTGTTTTGGAACCTGCCACGGTGGTACAGCACATTCAGCAAATTAACGGAAGGAAGCAGAGTCCACCAGCTGGAAAGGTAGCAGCTGCAATGCAAGTAATTTTGCTAAACTGGCATTTAGACGCTGTGATTGGGGATGGTTGAGACTATAATTTTTTTACACTGCAGCAGCTGGGGCAACGTAATCTGACTGCATAAATCTTCAGCTGATGGGATGCTGTCACATTGTGTACCTGGTACATCCATTACTGTAGCATCATCCCTGTCACTGGAGGTTGGTGTCAATGACATGGCAGGACATATAGTGGGTGTAGAGACAGGTGAGGAGGATGACCTACGCAAAGTGTTGCACCAACGGAATGCGTGTCAGGTGGTCATATGTCGCCTCAAGCACGTGGTACCCAAGCGTCCGGTATCTTTCCCACCCTTGATCCTCATCTGACATAGATTACAAATAGCAATGGTGCGGTCTGCTGCACATTTCTTAAAGAACTCCCAGACAGCAGAGTTCCTGCATGTGTGCTTTGAGACAACCGCGCTCTGCACCTTAGCAGCTCTTACAACTGATGCCTTGGACTGCATAGTACTACGGTTGGTCATAGAGGACGTTGTGCCTCGTGTTTGTTGTGCCTCCTCCTCACTTGACTCCTCTGTTTGATCAGGCACCCAGGTGGAGTCATTGACTTCATCATCATTGTCATTACCCCCTATCTCCTCGTCACTGGAGCAAACTTGGCAGTATGCTGCAGCTGCTGGGGCAACATGAGTGCCAGTTAGTTAGAAACATAGAAACATAGAAAAATGTCGGCAGATAAGAACCTTTCGGCCCATCTAGTCTGCCCAATTACATGGATACTTTACCTGGATTTATCTTTTGTTTAGGATAGCCTTATGCCTATCCCATGCTTGCTTAAATTCAATTACTGTTTTGGCCTCTACCACTTCTACTGGAAGACTGTTCCATGTATCCACCACCCTCTCAGTAAAATAATGCTTCCTGATGTTACTTTAAACCTTTGCCCCTCTAATCTAAGACTATGTCCTCTTGTTTTGCTACTTTGCTTCCTTTTAAATATCCTCCCTTCCTCTACCTTGTGGATTCCCTTTACGTATTTAAATGTTTCTATCATATCTCCTCTGTCTGGTCTTTTTTCCAAGCTGTACATGTTAAGATCATTAAGCCTTTCCTGGTAACTTTTCTCCTTCAAGCCGTACACCATTTTAGTAGCCCTTCTCTGAACTCTCTCTAAGATGTCTATATCCTTCTGGAGATACGGTCTCCAGTACTGCACACAGTACTCCAAGTGAGGTCTCACCAGTGCTCTGTACAGTGGCATGAGCACTTCCCTTTTCCTACTGCTAATACCTCTCCCTACACAACCAAGCATTCTGCTAGCATTCCCTGCTGCTCTATTACATTGACTACTTACCCTTAGATCCTCTGAAATAATAACCCCTAATTCCCTTTCCTCAGATGTTGAGGTTAGGACTGTATCAAATATTCTATATTCAGCCCTTGGGTTTTTACGTCCCAGGTACATTATCTTGCACTTATCCACATTAAAACTCAATTGCCACAACTCCGACTATTTTTTTTAGTTTACCTAAATCATTTGTCATTTGGCTGATCCCTCCAGGAACGTCAACCCTGTTGCAAATCTTTGTGTCATCAGCAAAAAGACATACTTTTCCATTAATACCTTCTGCAATATCACTAATAAAAATATTAAAGTGAATGGGTCCAAGTACTGACCCCTGAGGTACCCCACTGGTAACAAGACCTTGCGCCGAATAAACTCCATTTACCACAACCCTCTGTTGTCTGTCACTCAGCCACTGCCTAATCCATTCAACAATATTGGAATCCAAACTCAAAGATTGCAATTTATTGATAAGCCTTCTATGCGGAACAGTATCAAAAGCCTTACTGAAATCTAAATAAGCAATGTCTACTGCACCACCTGTGTCTATTATTTTTGTTACCCAATCAAAAAAATCAATAAGATTAGTTTGGCATGATAGTTGTGTGTCATCACTGGCACCCAATTCCTCTAGGTTGATTATACTCCCTTCCTCAACCTCAGAGATTGAATCAGAGCACTGTAGTTGCTGCACATCCTCAAGCAGCATGTCATTGTCATTGTAGTCAAACAATTCAGCTTACTCCTCCGTGTATGTTGGTGAGGCTACGGCAGGAGTAGCTGTGGACATGGAGGCTGCATTAGATGCTTTGGCAGCTGAGGTCGACTGTAAACCACTACAAGCCTGGCTGACAGAGGACTCGGAGGATGAGGATAGACTGGTTAGCCAATCCACTAAATCCTATGTATGTTGCTGCTGCTTAAGAAGGCCATCACCAGTTAGAATGGACAAGCATGCCCCTGCAGAGGATGCACCACGTCCACGACGACCAGACACAGAGGCTGCTTGCCCTTTTATCTGTGTCTGGGAGTGCCTGCCTATAATTTTTGGTCTTTCTTTCATGGTGAGTGATATATAGATTAAAGAGATATACAGAACTCTGATTCAACTCTGTTATAAGATAAAGATTCCAGAACCTGGTATAACTCAATGAGACGCCCCTGATAGCTGGCAGCCAGTGACAAGACACAAGATTACAGTTCCCAGAAACCTCCTATAAATCAGTGAGACCCCCTGATGGATGGCAGTGACAAGACACAGATTACAGTTCCCAGAAACCTCCTATAAATCAGTGAGACCCCCTGTCACGGATCCCTCTGATTACCAAGATGGTGGTCCCTTTACGCAGACCGCTCTCTACCCTTCCGATCCTTGAATGGTCGGCAAAACTAGAAAGACAATTAACCAGACAATAGATAAACAAGGAGTAACACCAGACAGAGGTATGGAATAGAGTATTGTCACGAATCCTTCTGACTACCAAGATAGTGATCTCTTTATGTAGCTCACTCTCTACTCTTCCGATCCTTGAATGGTCGGCAAAGCTATATAGACAATGAAGCAGGTAACAGATAAAGAAAGGAAAACACCAGACAAAGGTACAGACCAGAGTACAAGTCCTCCCTAGGACTTTAGTATTAGCAGAGGTAATCTGATGTGTGCTTAGGGTGCCACATAGACTGACCTCGGTACCAACGTTAAGGGCAGAACCAAGAGCAGAGTAAATGCCAATACCAGGGGTTATACACAGAAGAGTTCGTTTGCCAATGCCAAGGTCATACACAGGAAGGTTCGTTTGCCAATGCCAAGGGTCATACACAGGAGGTTTGTTTGCCAATGCCAAGGGTCATACACAGGAGGGTTCGTTTGCCAATGCCAATGGTCATACACAGGAGGGTTCGTTTGCCAATGCCAAGAGTCATACACAGGAGGGTTCGTTTGCCAATGCCAAGGGTCATACACAGGAGGATTCGTTTGCCAATGCCAAGGGTCATACACAGGAGGATTCGTTTGCCAATGCCAAGGGTCATACACAGGTAATAGCCAAATATCACAAGAGCTCTGCGGGAAGTGAATACCACGTCAGGGCACCGGATATAGTGGTGAGACTGGGTTTTAAACCCGGCGGGTCCGCGTCATAACGCCAGGCCCCGCCCCTCGGCGTCCCACGTGAGCGCACCCGGAAGCGTTTACATTCGGCGCCTGGCCAGCGAGCAGCGAGGAAGCTGCTGCCAGGCGCCCCATCCCCTGACCCACCGTGACAGAACCCCCCCCTCCAGGGGCGGCCACTGGACGACCCCCAGGGGCACGGGGGTGCGCCAAATAGAAGGCCTTCACTAGCCTAGGAGCATGGACTTCCGCAGCCGGTATCCAAGAACGATCCTCCGGACCGTAACCCACCCAATCGACCAAGTACTGCAAGGACCCCCTAGACATCCTGGCACCCAGAATGGCCTTAACTTCGAACTCCTCCTCGCCCTCCACAGAGACAGGAGGCGGTGGAGCATGGACTTTGGTGTACCGGTTACATAACAACGGCTTCAAAAGGTTTACATGGAACACATTGTGTATCTTAAAATGGGGGGGTAACGCCAAAGCATAGGAGACAGGGTTGAGTCGCCGTAGAATCTTATAGGGGCCGATATACCTAGGAGCCAACTTCATGGAAGGCACTAAGAGCTTGATGTTACGTGAAGAAAGCCAAACCCTGTCCCCAACTTGATACACGGGTGCCTGCCTCCTGTGTCTGTCGGCCTTAGTTTTCTGGATGGCACTACTCTCCTCCAGTGCCCGTCTCACTCTCCCCCAAGTCTCTTTCAATGATGCCAGTTGCTCATCTAAAGCAGGAATCGTGGTATCAGGAAACGTGGCGGGGAGCACGGGAGGATCAAAACCATAAACAGCGAAGAAAGGAGAATGTCCTGTGGATTCACTCACTGCGCTGTTCAAAGCATATTCTGCCCATGGTAGCAGGTCTGACCAGTTATCTTGTTGTTCTGAGATAAAGCACCTGAGATATTTCTCTATATTTTGGTTTGCTCGTTCTGCTGCTCCGTTGGTCTGGGGGTGATAAGCCGAAGAGAAAGAGAGGTCTATCCCCACGTTCTTACAAAACCCTCTCCAGAATCTGGAGATGAATTGGGTCCCCCTATCAGAGACAATCTCCAGAGGGACACCGTGTATGCGGACCACGTTGGCAATGAAAATGGGCACCAGTTCAGCTGCCGAAGGTAGTTTCCGAAGAGGAACATAGTGGCCCATCTTGGAAAATCGATCTATGATCGTAAGTATCACTGTATTCCCTCTTGACTCAGGTAACTCTACTATAAAATCCATGGCTACATGTGACCAGGGTCGTTCGGGGATCGGCAAAGGCTGGAGTAAGCCAATGGGTGCTGTTTTGGGACTTTTCTGCCTTGTGCACACCGCACACGGCAATGTAATCTTTGACATCTCGGCGCAACGTGGGCCACCAGAGGAGTTTACTGATACTAGACACAGTCTTGGTGATACCCATATGCCCAGAAGTTTTATTATCATGATAGATGTTAAGTACTTCCTCTCTTTCGTTCTCAGGTACAAAGAGTCTCGCAGGAGGTTTTCCCCCAGGAGCTGCACCCTGGACGGTCTGCAACCTTTTTATTAGAGGAGACGAGACACTAATCGTGGTAGCGGCTATAATCCTTTCCTGGGGTACAATGGGATGCCGATCTTGGATATTATGTTCATAAGACTCATACTGTCTCGACAATGCGTCTGCTTTAATGTTTCTGGACCCAGGTCTATAGGTAAGCACGAAATTAAAACTTGAAAGAAACAATGACCATCTCGCTTGTCTGGAATTTAAACGTTTGGCATCTCCAATGTACGTGAGATTCTTATGATCGGTTATGATAACGATGGGGTCCTTAGACCCTCTAATAAGTATCTCCATTCGGCCAAGGCCGAGATGACTGCTAACAACTCTCTATTTCCAATGTCATAGTTCTTCTCTGCCGGGGACAACTTCCGAGAATAGAAGCCGCATGGATGCAAGGGTTTGTCAGGAGCCTCCCTTTGGGACAAGACTGCACCAAGACCTAGTTCGGAGGCGTCAACTTCTACTTGGAAAGGCAGAGCCGGATCTGGATGTCGGAGAACAGGGGCAGTAGTGAATGCTTGCTTTAGTGCCTCAAAGGCTTGAGTGGCTTGAGGTGTCCATTTCTGATTTCCCACCCCTTTCTTTGTCATAGCCGTGAGGGGAGCCACCAAGGCCGAAAAATCTTTAATGAACCTTCGGTAATAGTTCGTAAACCCCAGAAACCTCTGAATGGCTTTAAGTCCTTGGGGTAGAGGCCAGTCAAGAATAGCTGAGAGCTTCTTAGGATCCATTTGAAAACCCTCAGGGGTTATTATATAACCAAGGAATTGCACAGTTACTATGTCGAATAGACATTTTTCTAGCTTACAATACAATCCAGCCTTCAATAGTTTTTTCAATACTTGTTTCACGTGGACATGATGAGTGTCCACATCAGGAGAGTATATCAGGATATCATCCAGATATACTATGACGAATTCTTGCAGAAATTCCCTTAGAGTGTCGTTTATAAGGTCCTGAAAGACGGCTGGCGCATTACACAACCCAAAAGGCATCACCAGGTATTCATAATGCCCGCTACGTGTATTAAAAGCCGTTTTCCATTCGTCTCCCTTTTTAACCCTGACCAGGTTGTACGCTCCGCGTAAATCAAGCTTAGTATAGACACGGGCCCCTTTTAATCGGTCGAACAATTCTGTTATGAGAGGTATGGGATATGCATTTCTTATAGTGATCCTATTCAAACCTCTATAATCGATGCAAGGTCGCAGATCTCCCTCTTTCTTGGAAACAAAAAAAAACCTGCTCCTGCTGGAGAGGAGGACCGTCTAATGAATCCTCGTTCCAGATTCTCCCTTATGTATTCCTCCATAATGTCGTTCTCTCTTTGTGATAAAGGGTATACGTGACCCCTAGGAGGCATCGTACCGGGGAGTAAATCAATGCACAGTCATATGGACGATGTGGTGGTAGGACCTCAGTCCTGGCTTTAGAGAACACCTCCTTTAATGCCAGGTAACATTCAGGGACCTCTGTGGACAAAGGAGGGGCTGTGGCAATATTGAGGCTACCAATCACATTGACTCTGCCTAGGCACTTAGACTGACAACTCTGACCCCAACATTTTATGTCTCTCTGGACCCAATCGACAACTGGGTTGTGCTCTGTTAGCCATGGAAACCCAAGAACGACAGGACATGAGGGTGATTCAATAATTTGAAATCTTATTGTTTCCTGGTGCAAAACTCCTGTTTTCATACATACATCGACTGTGTCGTGAGTGATATGTGGACATGACAGGGGTTACCATCTATGGCCTCCACCATTAGAGGTCTTTCTTGAGAACCAGAGGTAGGAGGTTTTTGGCAGCAAAATTCTTATCCATAAAATTGCCTGAGGCCCCAGAGTCTAAGAACGCCTCAGTCTTGAGGTGAACCCCCTCCCAGGTTAGGGAGATCGGTAACAGAATCCTGGATTTTTTTTTCTCATTATCCACAAAGGAGGCATACAGAGAACCGATAACCTGGGTATTCCTGTTCTGAGTCCTACTTGCTATATTCAGCCCTGCTAACCCTGGGTCTCTGAGGACATTGAAGGCGGAAGTGATCTGCCCCTGCACAATAGAAGCAGAGCCCCTTTTCTCTTCTGTGCGCTCTTTCTGCTTCTGAAATACCCGTCTTCCCTATTTGCATGGTTTCAACGACTGGCAAATCTGTTTTCACATTCTCCGAACCACCTGACGTACTGGTGTGTCTGGGTAATGAGGGTAAAGGAGGCAAGACCCTTCGGGGTCTATCTCTGGGGTGTCTCCTTTCCCTGATTTGATCGTCCATGGCTATACAGAAATCTATCAGGTGGTCTAGATTTTCTGGTAATTTTAAGGGAGCCAGCTCAAACATAAAAGCCTCGTTCAAGCCTTCGGTAAAGGCTAAGGTTAAAACGTCGTTCGGCCAAAGCACCTCAGAAGTCAAAGTCTTAAACTCTATGGCATAGTCGGCGACCCTCTTATTACCTTGTTTGATGTGAAACAAGGACCTACCCGCATTGGTAGCCCTTCTAGAGGGATCAAAGGTACGTTTTAACTCAGAGGTAAAACCCTCATAGTCATAAATGATGGGTTTCTTATTTTCCCACAACGGCGTAGCCCACAATAAAGCTTTTTCTGTTAAATGATTAATCAGATATCCTACTTTGGCTTTATCAGACATACAAGAACCTGGATTGTTCTCAAACAAGATCTCGAGTTGAGTCAAAAAACCCCGGCATAGGCTTGGTGTACCATCATAGCGTAGGGGTGCCTTCATACTAAGCCTATGTCCTTCAGGGGGACGGAACTGACCCTAGGTAATACTGGATCTGGAGGGTTTGTGGTACCTGTATTGGACCGATTTAACAGGGTTTGCAGAGCGAGAGAAATCTGGTCCATCCTATGGTCCTGTTCCTCTTGTCTGGCTGCGATACGTGCCAGCTGGTTAGAGAGGTCTGCGGGATCCATTGGCCCTGACGTAATGTCACGGATCCCTCTGATTACCAAGATGGTGGTCCCTTTACGCAGACCGCTCTCTACCCTTCCGATCCTTGAATGGTCGGCAAAACTAGAAAGACAATTAACCAGACAATAGATAAACAAGGAGTAACACCAGACAGAGGTATGGAATAGAGTATTGTCACGAATCCTTCTGACTACCAAGATAGTGATCTCTTTATGTAGCTCACTCTCTACTCTTCCGATCCTTGAATGGTCGGCAAAGCTATATAGACAATGAAGCAGGTAACAGATAAAGAAAGGAAAACACCAGACAAGGTACAGACCAGATACAAGTCCTCCCTAGGACTTTAGTATAGCAGAGGTAATCTGATGTGTGCTTAGGGTGCCACATAGACTGACCTCGGTACCAACGTTAAGGGCAGAACCAAGAGCAGAGTAAATGCCAATACCAGGGGTTATACACAGAAGAGTTCGTTTGCCAATGCCAAGGTCATACACAGGAAGGTTCGTTTGCCAATGCCAAGGGTTATACACAGGAGGGTTCGTTTGCCAATGCCAAGGTCATACACAGGAGGGTTCGTTTGCCAATGCCAAGGGTTATACACAGGAGGGTTCGTTTGCCAATGCCAAGGTCATACACAGGAGGGTTCGTTTGCCAACGCCAAGGGTCATACACAGAGGATTCGTTTGTCAATGCCAAGGGTCATACACAGGAGGATTCGTTTGCCAATGCCAAGGGTCATACACAGGTAATAGCCAAATATTCACAAGAGCTCTGCGGGAAGGTGAATACCACGTCAGGGCACCGGTATAGTGGTGAGACTGGGTTTTAAACCCGGCGGGTCCGCGTCATAACGCCAGGCCCCGCCCCTCGGCGTCCCACGTGAGCGCACCCGGAAGTGTTTACATTCGGCGCCTGGCCAGCGAGCAGCGAGGAAGCTGCTGCCAGGCGCCCCATCCCCTGACCCACCGTGACACCCCCTGAAGGGTGGCAGTGACAAGAACCAAAATTGCAATTACCAGAAACCACCTATAAATCAGTGAGACCCCCTGATAGGACCCCCTGATGGCTGGCAACAGTGACAAGACACAGATTACAATTCCCAGATATATGCTACAAATCTGTGAGACCCCCTAAAGGGTGGCAGTGACGACACAGGTTATAATTCCAAGATATCTCCTACAAGTCAGTGAGACCCCTTGATGGGTGGCAGTGACGACACAGTTTATAATTCCCAGATATCTGCTACAAATCTGTGAGACCCCCTAAAGGGTGGCAGTGACGACACAGGTTATAATTCCCAGATATCTGCTACAAATCTGTGAGACCCCCCTGACGGGTGACAGTGACAAAACACAAATTACATTTCCCAGGAACATCCTATAAATCAGTGAGATGCCCTGATGGGAGGTCGTGACTAGACACAGATTACAATTCCCATAAACCTCCTATAAATCAGTGAGACCCCCTGATGCGTGGCAGTGACAAGACACAAATTAAAATTCACAGAAATCTGCTAGAAGTATGTGAGACCCCCTGACAGTTGGCAGTGAGAAGACACAGATTACAATTCCCAGAAACCTCCTATAAATCAGTGAGACCCCCTGTTGGGTGGCAGTGACAAGACACAAATTAAAATTCCCAGGAACCTTCTATAAATCAGTGAGATGCCCTGATGGGTGGCTGTGACAAGACACAGATTAGAATTCCCAGATATCTGCTACATGTCTGTGAGACCCCCTGATGGGTGGCAGTGATGACACAGGTTATAATTCCCAGATATCTGCTACAAATCTGTGAGACCCGGATGGGTGACAGTGACAAGACACAGATTACAATTCCCATGAACCTCCTATAAATCAGTGAGACCTCCTGATGGGTGCCAGTGACAAGACACAGATTACAATTCCCATGAACCTCCTATAAATCAGTGAGACCTCCTGATTGGTGGCAGTGACAAGACACAGATTACAATTCCCAGGAACCTCCTATAAATCAGTGAGCCTCCCTGATGGGTGGCAGTGACTAGTGATGAGCTGTTCGGTTTCGATCGGTTCGGAGTTAACATTGAACATAGCCTGTTCGTTTTTTCGCGAACTACGAGCATTTCCGAATGTTCGCCCACAATGCACCAGAATGGACCACAATGCACTTTCAAACTGGCCTGAAGCTCGTAATTGGCTACAGCCTTGCACCTGATCACAGGTCAGGTGCAAGACAGGTTCAACAGTATGCCAATCACGGCTCAGAGTCCTGATTGGGCAAATTTTGCCCACTCATGGGCTCACAGAGCTAAGTCCCGCAGCACACTATATAAGGTTTCCACGCACCGCTTCAGCACGCATTTGAGAGGAGATTTCATAGGAGATTGCTATTGTGTGTTGTTACTGCCGGTCTGCCACGCTACTGGGGGGGTCTGGGGGGTCTCATTTCTACCAAATATCTGGGAATTGAGGTGATCTGTATCTTGTCACTGCCAGCAAGTATTTTGGGGCTCACTAATTTCTACAAAACATTTGGGAATTGAGGTGATCTTCTGTGTCTTGTCACTGCCAGCAAGTATTTTGGGGGTCACAAATTTCTACAAAATATTTGGGAATTGAGGTGATCTGTGTCTTGTCACACAGCCAGTACCACGCAGTATTTTGGGGCTCACTAATTTCTACAAAATATTTGGGAATTGTTATAATCCGTGTGTTCTCACTGGCTGCCACCCATCAGGGGGTCTCACTGATTTATATGAGGTTTCTGACACTTGTAATCTGTGTCTTCTCACTGCCAGCAGTCAGAGGGTCCCACATACTTCTAGCAGATTTATGTGAATTGTAATTTGTGTTAGGGATGTGCGTTCCGGGTTTCAGAATTTCAGAATTTTCACGAAAATTCCCGATTTGTGCATTCGAATTTGGACGATTTTTGAATCGGTCCGGATCCGAAAACGCTAGAACCGAAAATATTTTCGAACCGAAACGAACATTTTCGGTATGTTCGAATGGACTTAAAAATGTGTAAAATTGAAATTTATTTTTGCTGTATTTGTGGTTTCGGTTCCATTTGGGATTTTGTTTCCATTTCAGTATTCCGTAATTTTGGACATCGTATTTTTTTATCGGTTATAAATAATCGGATTCTAAATTTGAAAATAATGTATCGTTTCATAATCATAATTATTTAATCATATCATTCATTTTACATTTTCATTCCAATTCCATTACATTGACTACTTGGCTTGACCATTGTCCAATGATCCGATAATTCTGTCGATAAGATCCGATAATTAATTCTGTCGATACGATCCGATAATTCTGTCGATACGATCCGATAATTCTGTTGATACGGCCGATAATTCTGTTGGTACGGTAATTCTGCCCATTCTGTCGTTTTTTGTTTATTGAATAAAGTAGATCCTTTTTTTCTTATGAATTAATATTGAATAATGCATTGCACAACTTTATTTAATCATATAAAAAAAAAAAAATCGACTAAGAAAGGGACACAAATGAACATAACGATTTTGAAAAATGCAAAACTGACCCAAATGGTCTGACTTTAATTTTTTTTTAAAAAAACAGAATAAAACTTAGGTTTTAAAATGGAAAAAAAGCTGAACAAAGTAACAAGATTATCAGAAACGAAAAATAAAATGCTTTGAAACTAAAAAATTAAATAAAAAGAATGCAGCATATAAATACGCACACTGTGGGGAACAAAACAAGCGCCTCTCTGCGCGCCGCGGTATAATTAA
Organism: Leptobrachium leishanense; assembly: GCA_009667805.1. Taxonomy (NCBI): domain Eukaryota; kingdom Metazoa; phylum Chordata; class Amphibia; order Anura; family Megophryidae; genus Leptobrachium; species Leptobrachium leishanense. Next base: position 14,840 of record RXON01000372.1, on the reverse strand, counting down.
TGCAGCAGCATATGAATATGAATCCATCCACACACTGCGGGGAAGCAGCTCTCTGCGGTATAATTTATTTATGTATACGTCTGTGACTGTGTTATATCTATGTATATGATATGTATCCTGTTAGTATATTATAACTTAGTTAAAATGCAATAAAATTTGAATTTTCAATAATTAACCACTTCAATGCTAAGGACGCGCTGAGCGCGTCCTCAGCATTACCGCTGGTGTGCTGAGGACGCGCTGAGCGCGTCCTCACATTGGGGTCAGCGTTCGGCCGGGTTCCGGCCGATCGCTGGCCCTCCGGTGCGGGCTGACATCCTGGATGTCAGCCCGGCATCCGGACCACCAGCCGCCATTATTAGGTGTCATCGCGGGGGCGCGATGACACCTAATTCAGGCGCCCCCCCCGCATGTGCGGAGGAGGCGCCTGAAAGGGAGGGGGGGAGGTCCTTCGGACCTCTCTCCCTCCCGATCGGTGGCGCACAGGGGGTTAACCCAGGCATCATTTGGAAGGGCACAGCCTGCCCTCCAAATGATGCCTGGCATTAACCCCTGGGGAGCTGGATCGCGAATCGGCGCTGAAAAGCGCCGGTTCGCGATCCTTTCCCGGAGCTGGCCGACATCTTGGATGTCGGCCAAGCTTCTGGGAACTCCCCCAGAGGACTGGCGTCATCGTGCGTAGCACGATGACGCCAGTCCTAGCGTTAACCCCTAACTGCCACCAAGTGTGGAGATAGGGAGTTCCAATGAACTCCCTATCTCCCGATCCGTGGCAGTTAGGGGTTAAATTTTGATATGGTTGGATCGGCCAGAGCATGGCCGTTCCAACGATACCAAACATGAAAGTTAAAAATTTTGTAAAAAAAAAAAAAAAAAAAAGAAAAAGAAAATAAAAAAAAATTAAAAAAAAAATTAAAAAAAAAATAAACACTTTTTTTTTTATTTTTTTTGGTTTGTTAGTGTAGCAATATTGTTCCATTTCAATTATAATGTGAACAATGATGCTGCACTAACGATTTTTGTATGCGGTGCGTTTGTTAAAAATAGTGTCATTTTCCCCAAAAAAAATGTAACGAGACCCCATCTCTAATTTTTTTAACAAGCGCACCCATACAAAATATAACGCAATTGCTCGCATGTTAAAATGTGGAAAAAAACACTTTACACATTGTAAATTATTGAAAATACATATTTTATTGCATTTTTTGTTATAATATACAGACATGACATAACGTATACATATAATAATGACATATTATGAATCTACCGAGTCTGACGGAAAGAACGATATATAATATGTCTGGTTCATATACTAAAATAAGCCTTAAAAACACGTTTAAACATGATGCGCAAAACAGGTAAAAAATGACCTCAGCACAGGGGCGGGAAAAGCCTCAGCAGCGAAAGGGTTAACAAGGTGTAAAGTTTTATTTTTCACATTTAATTTTTAACATGTGAGCGTTTATGGTTGTAAATATTTTCTATGAGTTGCGCTTGTTAAAAAAATTAGAGATGGGGGACTTGTTTTGTTAAATACATTTTTTTTGGGTGAAAATGCTTACACAATTTTTAACAAACGGGCGGCGCAACACATACAAAAATAATTAGTGCAGCTCAGCATCATTGTTCACAATCACATTATAATTGAAATGGGAATGGGAACAATATTGCTGCATTAGCAAAAAAAAAACTATTTATTTTTTTAAATTTATTTATTTAATATTAAATTAATTTTTTTTTTTAATATAAAATTTATTTTTAACATGGTCAATGCATGGTCATGTTTTGGACTTGGTATGGTTGGAAAGGCTATGCTCTGGCCGATCCAACAATACCAAACATTAACCCCAAGGTAGGTGGCGCCACGGCACGGATTGGGAGATCGGGGGGTCATTGGAATGGAACCCCCGATCTCCAACATTGGTGGCTGGCAACCTAGGGGGTTAACTTCAGAATTTACTCTATCTGACATCCCGATGTGAAACATCGGGACTTTTGCATTAGATTTCGACCATTTTTATTTTTTTAACTTTTGGATAGTCGAAAATCAAAATCTATCCAAAGTCCCAATGTTTCACATCTGAACTTTGTTTGGATAGAGTAAGTACGTGCGCGTGCGGCCGTTAAACATATATACATTAAAATTTTCTAACCATCAGCACAGTCACACTGGATGGATATATAGCACTGTTGCAGTCCAGCGTCCTGATCCTGAGTTCCTGACCGTTAGAATATCTGACTGCCAGAGTGCCAGTGCCTATATGTTCTTTCCATTGATCCGATATTTCTGTTGATACGATAATTCTGTCGAGATATGATACTTCTGTCGTAGTCGGATCATTTACGTCCGCGGTTCGCGCATGATGATGGGATATGTCCATGATGAGATACGCGCGTTTGTCCGTCTCCATTACGGCCTGTCGTAAACTTTACGGAGCCATTGTAGAGTTTGAGAATTTTTTGGACAGACCAAAAAAAAAAACATCACATCATGGCTCAAACTCAAAGAGAGTCCTATTGGACGGACACGTCATCCCCTTCCACCCCAGAGACACCCAGAAGCGGGCCAGCAACATGGCATTTGAGGAGATGCCGGTGGAGCTGGTTCACAATTTTGCATCTTCGAGAAGCTTGACTATGACTGCTGTAAGGGCCCTTACGGCAGGAAGAACAATGTTCGCAAGGACCGTATCCTGGCTTGCACCACCCTCCTGGAAAAAGGACCGAAGTAGTAACGAGTCTAACGACCAGCTGCGGAAGCGCTGGTCTGACCTGAAGACGCGCGAGGGACCAAGGACTGGAGGAGCAATTGAGGCACATCCAGTGTGTCATAGCCAAACGTCCCTATATTTAAGAAAGGTTTAAAATTTGTGCCTGGGAATTATAGACCTGTGAGCTTAACATCTGTGGCTGGGAAAGTATTTGAGGGGTTACTAAGGGATAATTTTCAGGAATTTATTGGGAGGTATAATGTTATTGGCAAAAATCAGCATGGTTTCATGAAACACAGATCATGTCAGACTAACCTAATTACGTTCTATGAGGAAGTAAGTAGAAGTATAGATCAGGGGGTCGCAGTGGATGTGATTTACTTAGATTTTGCCAAAGCTTTCGACACAGCTTCCACACAAAAGGCTACTATTTAAATTGAGAAAAAATGGTCTAGATGAAAATACTTGTTCTTGGATAGAAAACTGGCTAAAAGATAGGGTACAGAGAGTGGTCATAAATGGTACATTTTCAAGATGGACACCAGTGGTAAGCGGTGTCCCTCAGGGGTCTGTTATAGGACCAATACTATTCAATTTTTTTATAAATGACCTTGAGATAGGCATTGAAAGTCATGTATCAGTGTTTGCAGATGACACAAAACTAGGAAAAGTAATACAATGTGAGCAGGATGTTACTTCGCTACAGAGGGATTTAGATAGATTGGGGACTGGGCACTTAAATGGCAGATGAAATTTAATATAGATAAATGCAAAATTATGCAGTTTGGAGTGAAGAACACACAAGCAATTTATACCCTAAATGGTACGGAGTTAGGGAAATCCAAGCAGGAGAAGGATTTGGGAATAATCATAGACTTCAAACTAAGTATCAATGTGCAATGTCAAACAGCAGCCGCCAAGGCCAGCAAAGTATTGGCATGCATTAAAAGGGGAGTTCACTCACGGGATGAAAACATAATTTTGCCTCTGTATAAATCAATGGTCAGGCCGCACCTTGAATATGCCGTGCAATTTTGGGCACCTGTCTTAAAAAAAGATATTATATCGCTAGAAAAAGTGCAGAGACGGGCAACTAAATTAATAAGGGGGATGGAAGGGTTAAGTTATGAGGAAAGAATAACAAGCTTAACCTGTTTAGTTTAGAGAAACGGCGCCTTAGAGGGGATCTGATAACCTTATATAATATATACGGGGCCATTATCAACCATTGTCTGATAACCTATTCATTAACAGGACTATACATAGGACAAGGGTCATCCATTTAGACTGGAAGAAAGAATATTTAGCTTAAAGCATAGGAAGGGTTATTTTATGGTGAGAAAAATAAAGCTGTGGAATTCTCTGCCTGTTGAGGTGGTTGGGTTAGAGTCTGTACACACTTTTAAAAAACGACTAGATGACTTCCTGCAGACACAGAATATTAAGGGTTATAATATTTAATATGTGGGTAAAAGCTTCTTGATCCAAGGAGAAATCTGACGCCATTCTGGGGTCAAGAAGGAATTTTTTCCCAGTATGTTGCATATTGGCAAGCATTCAGACTGGGTTTTTTGCCTTCTTTTGGATCAACAGCAGTAGGTTATGTGGGAGAGGCTGAACCCGATGGACGCATGTCTTTTTTCAGCCTATATAACTATTTAACTATGTAACTATGTAAGTGTCATGTTATCTTATTTTGTAAAGCACTGCACAAACTGTTGGCGCTATATAAATCCTGTATAATAATAATAATGTGCTTGCATGTGCTAATGTGCACAGAAATAGTTACGTTGATTGATCTAGTCCTTTTTTTTATTTTTATGCAATGTGATTGTGTATAGCTTTGCGTTTTCAGGACTCTCATACATGCATTTCTGGTTTTGCCATAGCTCTTCTTATTTGTGATATTACGTATTCGTGAAAATTGTGATATTTGATGTATTTAGATGAATGTGTTAATTTATTTAACAAGTGCAACTCATATAAAATATAACCGCAAACGCTCGCATGTTAAAATGTGAAAAAAAAACACTTTACACATTGTAAATTATTGAAAATGCCAATTTTATTGCATTTTTTTGTTATAATACAGACAGGTCATGATGTATACATATAATAATGATATATTATGAATCTGTCGAGTCTGCCGGAAAGAACGATATATAACATGTCTGGGTCATATACTAAAATAAGGCTTCAAGACGCATTTAAATTAAAATTAAAATTTTTGGACTGGCTCGGTCGTTCGTTCGCGCATGCGCGTTGACGATGTCCGTAATTATTTATGACAGGTAGTAAATTTTACGTATTTTTGCCCATATTATCGGATTTTAGACAGGCCAAAGTTCAATCTTCCCTTTACATCCAAAATGATGGCAGCAAGTGAAGCAGGCTTCCCCAACGCTAGTCTTCAATTGAACCCAGACAATGAAGAGACCCCGGGGTCCTCCAGAATCAGATCCAGAAAGAAGAGGGCAACGAATATGTCCTTTATGGAAATGGTGCAGCTTGTCCGTATATGCCAAAAATACGATTATGACTGCCGTAAGGGCCCTTACAGCAGCAAAAATAACAGCAGGAAGACTAGAATCCTTAGGCAGGTACGTCGCACGCTGCTTGAGGAATTCAATGCCACTCGGACCAATGACCAACTACGTAAGCGTTGGTCAGACTTAAAGACGCGCGAGGAGGAGCAGATGAGGGAAATCCTGCGTGTCATAGCCAAACGTAAGTGTTATGTTATATATATTGTAAAGCGCTGCGCAAACTGTTGGCGCTATATCCTGTATATAATAATAAGTGCTTGCACAGAATAATGTGCACAGAAATACGTTGATTGATTCTCTTTTTTTTTCTGGACTCATACACACATGCATTTTTCCAAAGCTCTTCTTTTTTGTGATTATAATTATTTACGATACAATTAACCCCTTAACGCCGCAGGACGTACATTTACGTCCTGCATTAGGCGGGCTTTGACGCCGCAGGACGTAATTGTACGTCCTCGGCGTTTAGAGCCCCCCCCCGGGAGATACTCACCTTCTCCGGTTGCTTCCCACGCTGTTCTGACTCCCCCGGAGTCAGATCAGTGTGATCCCTCCTCCGGCGTTGTGACGTCATCGCGCCGGTGACGCGATGACGTCAGTTTCAGGCGTCCCCCCCCCTTCGGATCCCTCTATCTCCCGATCGCTTGGTCCCCGGCGGCTGTGGCGAGCATCGCTGGAAGGGTCACAGCCTGACCTTTCCAGCGATGTATGGGGGGTTAACCCCTTAGTTGCCAGGTCGCGACCGGGCACTAATTTGGATGGCAGCCCCCACCTCTGGGTCACCCCCCGGTCAACTGACTCATCGCGCCATGCGCGATGATGTCAGTTAACCGGGAACCCCCTTGCTGCAAAGGGATTTCCTATGGAAATCCCTTGCAGGAGATAGGGGGTTCTTTGAACCCCTTTATCTCCTGATCGGTGGCAGCTAGGGGGTCATGGCTGATATTGCTGGAAAGGCCAGAGCATGGCCTTTCCAATGATATCAAACATGACCATGGTAAAAGTAAACTAAAAGTGTAAAAAAAGTAAAAATAAAAATAATAAAAATAATAAATTAATAATAAAAAAATAATAAATATAATAATAAAAAAAAATTAGTTTTTTTTAATGCAGCACTATTGTTCACATTTCAATTATAATGTGAACAATGATGCTTCACTAATGATTTTTTTTTTTGGGGGGGTTTAGCTAAAATCACGCAATTTCTCCCCAAAAAAAAATGGGTTCCCCGTCCTAATTTTTTTAACAAATCTACCCAATAGAATATGACCGCAGAGCCTCGGATAATAAAATTAAAAAAAAAAACACTTTACACACTGTGGAAGATTGAAATTTTATTGAAAATTCACATTTTTTTACATTTTTTGTTATAGCATTTTGGCAGGGCATGACATATACATATAATAATGATATATTATTAATCTGCCGAGTCTGACGGAAAGAACGATATATAATATGTCTGGGTGGTATAAGAATACGTGACTTAAAAATGGTCAAAATGCGCTCAGCAAACTTCTACTTCCGAAACAGCGCCGAAGTTGTAAAATTACTCCCGTCCTTAAGGGGTTAATACATGAAAATTCTGATATTTGTTGATGTATTATTTATTTACAATGCGGGATTTGTGGGGTTTTTTGGCACTGTGTGTGTGTGACTGACTGTGTGCTGTGTACCAGGGGGAGTAACTAGAATCACAGGGCCCCATTTCAAAATGTTTTATGGGCCCCCTCCCCCGCATGCAACACTCGCATAGTATACCCCCCAAAAAAATTAACACACGACCACCACTACACTCACGCATGTTTATTTATTTTTTAGTTATAAAAGATTTTACCAGGAAGGATACATTGAGATTTCTCTCGTTTTCAAGTATGGCATGTGGCACCGGCACAGTACCCACTACCACCCAGAGAGAGAGAGAGCCTGGAGGAGTGGGACTGGAGGAGACATGGGTTCGATCCCGGCAAGAGCACCTGTCCGTCTCTCCAGTAAGTGTCCTGTCCTTGGGCAAGAAGACACCTAACGGTACATTACTCGCGGTTGCCGCCACCCAGAATGACATACAGAAAAAAACAGAGACATCTCAATGTTATCTGTATCCTGCCCGGAAAACATGAGAAATCTCAATGTATCCTTTGTGTAAAACGTGAGAAATCTCAAACGCCACTGTATGCAGCGGTGACAGGTCCAACAGAAATTGCATAGCAAATGGTGAACAATACATGTCATGATGTACCTGCCTGGCTCCTACTGTCTGTACATAAACTGTACTACTATATTATGTCACACTAGTTGTAAAGCCTGCCCAGAGGGCAGTCTATTGTGGATATACTGCCCCTGCTCATGTATACTGCCCCAGCTTGTGGATATTGCCCCAGCTCGTGGATATTGCCCCAGCACGTGGATACTGCCCCAGCACGTGGATACTGCCCCAGCACGTGGATACTGCCCCAGAACGTGGATACTGCCCCAGCACGTGGATACTGCCCCAGCACGTGGATACTGCCCCAGCACGTGGATATTGCCCGCACGTGGATACTGCCCAGCACGTGGATATTGCCCAGCACGTGGATATTGCCCCAGCACGTGGATACTGCCCCAGCACGTGGATACTGCCGCACGTGGATATTGCCCCAGCACGTGGATATTGCCGCAGCACGTGGATACTGCCCAGCTCGTGGATACTGCCCCAGCTCGTGGATACTGCCCCAGCACGTGGATTGATACTGCCCCAGCACGTGGATATTGACCCAGCACGTGGATACTGCCCAGCACGTGGATACTGCCCCAGCACGTGGATATTGCCCCAGCACGTGGATACTGCCCAGCACGTGGATATTGCCCCAGCACGTGGATACTGCCCAGCACGTGGATACTGCCCCAGCTCGTGGATACTGCCCCAGCACGTGGATTGATACTGCCCCAGCACGTGGATATTGCCCCAGCACGTGGATACTGCCCCAGCACGTGGATACTGCCCCAGCACGTGGATACTGCCCCAGCTCGTGGATATTGGCCCAGCTCGTGGATACTGCCCCAGCACGTGGATACTGCCCCAGCACGTGGATTGATACTGCCCCAGCACGTGGATTGATACTGCCCAGCACGTGGATATTGCCCAGCACGTGGATTGATACTGCCCCAGCACGTGGATATTGGCCAGCTCGTGGATACTGCCCCCAGCTCGTGGATACTGCCCCAGCACGTGGATTGATACTGCCCCAGCACGTGGATTGATACTGCCCAGCACGTGGATATTGCCCCAGCACGTGGATTGATACTGCCCCAGCACGTGGATATTGACCCAGCACGTGGATATGCCCCAGCACGTGGATATTGACCCAGCACGTGGATACTGCCCCAGCTCGTGGATACTGCCCCAGCACGTGGATTGATACTGCCCCAGCACGTGGATATTGCCCCAGCACGTGATACTGCCCCAGCACGTGGATACTGCCCCCAGCTCGTGGATATTGGCCCAGCTCGTGGATACTGCCCGCACGTGGATACTGCCCCAGCACGTGGATTGATACTGCCCCAGCACGTGGATTGATACTGCCCAGCACGTGGATATTGGCCCAGCACGTGGATTGATACTGCCCAGCACGTGGATTGATACTGCCCCAGCACGTGGATATTGCCCCAGCACGTGGATTGATACTGCCCCAGCACGTGGATATTGCCCCAGCACGTGGATACTGCCCCAGCACGTGGATACTGCCCCAGCTCGTGGATACTGCCCCAGCACGTGGATTGATACTGCCCCAGCACGTGGATATTGCCCCAGCACGTGGATATGTGCCCCAGCACGTGGATACTGCCCCCAGCTCGTGGATATTGGCCCAGCTCGTGGATACTGCCCCAGCACGTGGATACTGCCGCACGTGGATTGATACTACCCAGCACGTGGATTGATACTGCCCCAGCACGTGGATATTGCCCCAGCACGTGGATTGATACTGCCCCAGCACGTGGATATTGGCCCAGCACGTGGATTGATACTGCCCCAGCACGTGGATATTGCCCCAGCACGTGGATACTGCCCAGCACGTGGATACTGCCCCAGCACGTGGATACTGCCCCCAGCTCGTGGATATTGGCCAGCTCGTGGATACTGCCCAGCACGTGGATACTGCCCAGCACGTGGATTGATACTGCCCCAGCACGTGGATTGATACTGCCCCAGCACGTGGATATTGCCCAGCACGTGGATTGATACTGCCCCAGCACGTGGATATTGGCCCAGCACGTGGATACTGCCCAGCTCGTGGATACTGCCCCAGCACGTGGATTGATACTGCCCCAGCACGTGGATTGATACTGCCCCAGCACGTGGATATTGCCCCAGCACGTGGATTGATACTGCCCCAGCACGTGGATATTGACCCAGCACGTGGATACTGCCCCAGCTCGTGGATATTGGCCCAGCTCGTGGATACTGCCCCAGCACGTGGATACTGCCCCAGCACGTGGATTGATACTGCCCCAGCACGTGGATATTGCCCCAGCACGTGGATTGATACTGCCCAGCACGTGGATATTGACCCAGCACGTGGATATCGCCCCCGCTCGTGGATATGGCCCCCCCCCCGCTCGTGGATATGCCCCCCGCTCGTGGATATGGCCCCCGCTCGTGGATATCGCCCCCCCGCTCGTGGATATCGCCCCCCGCTCGTGGATATCGCCCAGCACGTGGATTGATACTGCCCCAGCACGTGGATATTGACCCAGCACGTGGATTGATACTGCCCCAGCACGTGGATATTGGCCCAGCACGTGGATACTGCCCCCAGCTCGTGGATACTGCCCAGCACGTGGATTGATACTGCCCCAGCACGTGGATTGATACTGCCCAGCACGTGGATTGATACTGCCCCAGCACGTGGATATTGCCCCAGCACGTGGATTGATACTGCCCAGCACGTGGATATTGACCCAGCACGTGGATACTGCCCCAGCACGTGGATATTGCCCCAGCACGTGGATACTGCCAGCTCGTGGATATTGGCCAGCTCGTGGATACTGCCCAGCACGTGGATACTGCCCAGCACGTGGATTGATACTGCCCAGCACGTGGATATTGACCCAGCACGTGGATATCGCCCCCCCGCTCGTGGATATGGGCCCCCCCGCTCGTGGATATCGCCCCCCCCGCTCGTGGATATGGCCCCGCTCGTGGATATCGCCCCCCGCTGCGTGGATATCGCCCCCCCCGCTCGTGGATATCGCCCCCCGCTCGTGGATATGGCCCCTCGTGGATATGGCCCCCCCGCTCGTGGATATACTCACCTACATCGGCCCTCCAGCGATGGCGGTCCCCGTCCCGCTTCAGCGTCCTCTCTCGCTCCGTTGGTCGCCGGGATGACGTCACGAAAGCCTTTGACCCCCGGGGTCAAAGGCTTTCGTGACGTCATTCCGGCGAACAACGGGCGAGAGAGGACGCTGGAAGCGGGACCGCCATCGCTGGAGGAGCTAAGGGCCGATGTAGGTGAGTATGTGTCCCCCTACATTGGCCCGGAGCCTCAGCGGTGGCTGTCGTAGGCTGCTCGGCCGGCTTCAGGCTTAGGCGAGCCCGGCTCGGCTGGGTGTAGGCCCAAGCAAGCCGGGGCTCGCCTGAGCCTGGAGGCCGGCCGAGCAGCCTGCGACAGCCGGAGGACAGTCACCGCTGGAGCTCAGGGCTAATGTAGGTGAGTATGTGCTCTCCACACCCACCTGCTTACTCGGCCGGTATCCAAGCTTAGGCGAGCCCCCGGCTTGGGCCTAGAGGCCAGCAGAGCCGGGGACTCGCCTGAGCATGGAGGCCGGTCGAGTTGCATGCTCGGCCGTCCTCCAGGCTCAGGTGAGTCCCTGGCTCGGCTGGGCCTCTAGGCCCAAGCCAAGCCGGGGGCTCGCCTGAGCCTGGATGCCGACCAAGCTTAGGCGAGCCCCGGCTTGGCGTGGGCCTAGAGGCCAGCCGAGCCGGGGACTCGCCTGAGCCTGGAGGACGCCCGAGCATGCAACTCGACCGGCCTCCATGCTCAGGCGAGTCCCCGGCTCGGCAGGGCCTCTAGGCCCAAGCCAAGCCGGGGGCTCGCCTAAGCTTGAATACCGGCCGAGCAAGCAGGGTGGTGTGTGTGTGTGTGTAGAGCACATACTCACCTACATCGGCCTCGAGTCCTCCACCGGTTCCACACATACTCACCGACATCGGCCCTTGGCTCCTCCAGCGATGGCGGTCCCGCTTGCAGCATCCTCCCTCCGTTGCTCGCCAGGATGACGTCACGAAAGCTTTGACCCCCGGGGTCAAAGGCTTTCGTGACGTCATTCCGGCGAGCAACGGAGAGAGGATGCTGCAAGCGGGACCGCATCGCTGGAGGAGCCAAGGGCCGATGTCGGTGAGTATGTGTTAGGCAACATCGGCCCTGAGCTCCAGCGGTGACCTCCTCCGGCCGAGCAGGCTGCTCGGCCGGCCTCTACGCTTAGGCGAGTCCCCGGCTCGGCTGGGCCTGTAGGCCCAAGCCAAGCCGGGGCTCGCCTAAGCCTAGAGGCCCGCCGAGCAGCCAGCGGCAGCTGGAGGAGGTCTCCGCTGGAGCTCAGGGCGATTTTGGGGTGTGTTTGTTTGGGAACTTCGGCCCGATCCTCCAGCGGTGACCTTCAGGCTGCCGCTGGCTGCTCGGCGGGCCTCTAGGCTTAGGCGAGTCGGCTCGGCTGGGCCTGTAGGCCCAACCGAGCCGGGGGCTCGCCTAAGCCTAGAGGGCCGCCGAGCAGCCAGCGGCAGCCGGAGGAGGTCTCCGCTGGAGCTCAGGGCCGATTTTGGGGTGTGTTTGTTTGGGAACTTCGGCCCCGATCCTCCAGCGGTGACCTTCTCCGGCTGCCGCTGGCTGCTCGGCGGGCCTCTAGGCTTAGGCGAGTCCCCGGCTCGGCTGGGCCTGTAGGCCAAACCGAGCCGGGGCTCGCCTAAGCCTAGAGGGCGCCGAGCAGCCAGCGGCAGCCGGAGGAGGTCTCCGCTGGAGCTCAGGGCCGATTTTGGGGTGTTTGTTTGGGAACTTCGGCCCGATCCCACAGCGGTGACCTTCTCCGGCTGCTCGGCGGGCCTCTAGGCTTAGGCGAGTCCCGGCTCGGCTGGGCCTGTAGGCCCAAACCGAGCCGGGGGCTCGCCTAAGCCTAGAGGGCCGCCGAGCAGCCAGCGGCAGCCGGAGGAGGTCTCCGCTGGAGCTCAGGGCCGATTTTGGGGTGTTTGTTTGGGAACTTCGGCCCCGATCCTCCAGCGGTGACCTTCTCCGGCTGCCGCTGGCTGCTCGGCGGGCCTCTAGGCTTAGGCGAGTCCCCGGCTCGGCTGGGCCTGTAGGCCCAAACCGAGCCGGGGGCTCGCCTAAGCCTAGAGGGCCGCCGAGCAGCCAGCGGCAGCCGGAGGAGGTCTCCGCTGGAGCTCAGGGCCGATTTTGGGGTGTTTGTTTGGGAACTTCGGCCCCGATCCTCCAGCGGTGACCTTCTCCGGCTGCTCGCGGGCCTCTAGGCTTAGGCGAGTCCCCGGCTCGGCTGGGCCTGTAGGCCCAAACCGAGCCGGGGGCTCGCCTAAGCCTAGAGGGCCGCCGAGCAGCCAGCGGCAGCCGGAGGAGGTCTCCGCTGGAGCTCAGGGCCGATTTTTGGGGTGTTTGTTTGGGAACTTCGGCCCCGATCCTCCAGCGGTGACCTTCTCCGGCTGCCGCTGGCTGCTCGGCGGGCCTCTAGGCTTAGGCGAGTCCCGGCTCGGCTGGGCCTGTAGGCCCAAACCGAGCCGGGGGCTCGCCTAAGCCTAGAGGGCCGCCGAGCAGCAGCAGGGCAGCCGGAGGAGGTCTCCGCTGGAGCTCAGGGCCGATTTTGGGGTGTTTGTTTGGGAACTTCGGCCCCGATCCTCCAGCGGTGACCTTCTCCGGCTGCTCGGCGGGCCCTAGGCTTAGGCGAGTCCCCGGCTCGGCTGGGCCTGTAGGCCAAACCGAGCCGGGGGCTCGCCTAAGCCTAGAGGGCCGCCGAGCAGCCAGCGGCAAGCCGGAGGAGGTCTCCGCTGGAGCTCAGGGCCGATTTTGGGGTGTTTGTTTGGGAACTTCGGCCCCGATCCTCCAGCGGTGACCACCTCCGGCTGCGCTGGGTGCTCGGCGGGCCTCTAGGCTTAGGCGAGTCCCCGGCTCGGCTTGGGCCTGTAGGCCCAACCGAGCCGGGGCTCGCCTGAGCCTGGAGGCCCGCCGGCAGCCGGAGGACGGTCACCGCTGGAGGATCGGGGCATCTGGCCGTGTAAACACACGGGTAGCTGCGCGCGGCTCGTGCGGTTTTTTTTTTTTTTTCACGCGGCCGGCACGCGCAGCTACCCGTGTGTTTCTAACGGCCGCTTTCAAATGTCCGTCGCGCATGCGCAGTAGGGTTTTGGCGACGGACGTTTTTAGGCTTATTCTATTATAGTATAGATATTCATTCATTCCTAAACTAAACACATCCTTTGGCCGGCCCTTCTCAGCTCGAACATCATTTACATAATCTATTGAATGATGGGAATCAGATGACAGACAGATAGTGTGTGGTGAGAGACTAAGTCTAGTAGACAATGGGTTCAACCTTATGTAAGTGAGTCTCGAGAGATAACAGAGATAGTTAAATAAAATAAGAAAAATCTCTTTAGCATAAAAAGACAAATTGAAATTACTCGTCTCTCAACTGTCAAAGCTATTTATAAATTTAATATATCATCCTATACGAAAGATACCATTTCATTTGACATGACAATCAATAGTCTCACTCACAGGCAGCCAGCAGCTTGCTTGTATCCTTAAAAAAAACACATTTTTATTTTTACCTAAGAAATAAATAACGTTACGTATAATATATATATTTAAAAAAACCAAACTAAACTTTGAAGCGTGAAGCGCTACGTCAGTTCCATGATGACACTATCCTTCTTTGAAATGAACAAACCAGAGAAATCTCAATGTCTCCTTCCTGGGAAAACAGAGAAATATCAATTTATTTCTCACCAATATCAATAATACCCCCATCCCCAATATCAAATAAATGTATCCCCCCAACATCAATTCATCACCCCATAGCAATATATCCAAAAGGCACCGGCTGCCCCCTGGTTGTTGTGACTTATTCTCACCGGGCCCCACTCGGCTGTGGGCCTCATAGTGCCCGCGTTGGTCGCTAATCGCTATGGCGGTAGTCTCTGCTGCAGTGAGTGTGTATGGTAGTGTGTTGGGGGAGGTTGTTGTGACTGAGTGATGCATACGAGATGACCACAGCTTGCCCAATATTGGCTCCACCTGCGCATAAAAAAATCTCTGAGCCTCTGCTGCTAAGTAGTGGTAGCTAGGATGGGACATGTAGTTCTTCTGAAAGTGCATCCGATTCCAAACAGAGCCGCATTCAATAGAGGTAATGTCACTGCTCTGCATGGAGAGAGCCTGTGGAGTATGGGTTCGATCCCAGCAAGAGCACCTCTCCAGTAAGTGTCTTGGGCAAGACACCTAACGGTACAGACTCGCCAACCCAGGACATACTTGAAAACGAGAGAAATCTCAATGTATCCTTCCTGGTAAATACTTTCTCAAAAAAAAATGAATACCTCAGCAGC
>RXON01000371.1:0-51661 GCA_009667805.1 Leptobrachium leishanense | reverse complement strand
CAATAAGATTAGTTTGGCATGATCTCCCTGAGGTAAACCCATGTTGTTTCTGATACTGTAATCTGTGTTTTTAGATGTTCAACAATCCTTTCCTTTAACATGGTTTCCATTAATTTCCCCACGACTGACGTAAGACTAACTGGCCTATAGTTCCCGATTCCTCCCTACTACCCTTCTTGTAAATGGGCACAACATTTGCTGATTTCCAGTCTTCTGGGACGACTCCCGTTAACGGTTTTGCTATTACACCACTGAGCTCTTTTAATAACTTAGGGTGGATCCCATCAGGCCCCATTGACTTATTTGTCTTTACTTTAGACAGCTGCTGTAGAACCTCCTCCTCTGTAAACTCATATGTAAATGTCTCTTTAGTGTTTCCTCCTAACTGAGGTCCCTTTCCTTCCTTTTCTTCTGCAAAGACTGAACAAAAATATTCATTGAGGCAGTCAGCGAGACTTTTATCCTCTTCTACATACCTTCCTTCCTTTGTTTTTAATCTAACTAATCCTTGTTTTACTTTTCTTTTCTCGTTTATGTATCGAAAAAATGTTTTGTCCCCCTTTTTTACTGACGGAGCTATTTTCTCTTCTGCGTGTGCTTTGGAAGCTCTTATAAATTGCTTTGCCTCTTTCTGCCTAATCTTATAGGTTTGCCTGAGTTTTTTTATATTTATTGAATGCTATCTTTTTGTTCTTCACTATTTTGGCCACTTCTGTAGAGTTTCTTCCCTTTTTTGTTTTTGCTAACAAGCCGAATGCAATTGCCTGTGGCCTTCAATAATGCCTCGTTTAAATAATCCCATTTCTCCTGGACTCCCTTTAAACTCCTCCAGTTTGATAATGACTCATTCACACAAAATCTCATTTTAGAAAAATCTGTTTTTTTAAAGTCTAAGGCTAGGGTCAGACGAACGCATTTTTCGCGTCGTCCGTGAAAAAGTGCGTTCGAATGAATGGACATATTTTTTCATGGAATACGCGATAGCGTTCATACGATGCGCATTTTCGTCCGTGATTTTGTACAGATCATCAATAAAACCCTTTTGCGTCTGGACGTTATGTAGGCCGGACATGAGCAGCGTCTGACGTCTCCTAGTCACGCACACACGCCGCTAGTGGACGCAGCGCACTCTCTACGTCAGTACTAGCGGTTTCACGTTCTCGAAAAAATGCATTTGCCGCTTGCGTTGCCCGGCCAAACTTTCGTGCGGCAGTACTTCGTATATTGCCTGTCATTTGCTGCTACTACGGCCGTGATAAAGTGCGGCTGCACGCGCGTTCACACTGCGTTCGTCTGACCCCAGCCTTAAACTTTTGTTTTTGTATGGTGCGGCTCCATTCCTGTTCTTATATTAAACCACACTGACTGGTGATCATTAGATCCCAAATTTTGTAGGGAGTTTAGAATATTTGTACTTTCTGGTGCACCCAGCTATTTTGGTTTTCCAGTTCACATCAGGAAGATTAAAGTCCCCTATGATAATAACTTCCCCCTTCATTGTCATTTTGGCTATTTCCTCAAACAGCAGATTATCTAGCTCTTCTACTTGTCCAGGGGGTCTATAGATCACACCTACATGAGCTACTGTATGATTGCCAAATGTTAGCGTAACCCAAACTGACTCTATGTTCACCTCGCTCACTTTTATTTGGTTTGTTTTTATGTTGTTTTTCACATACAGGGCCACTCCTCCTCCTTTCCTACCTTCTCTGTCTTTTCTATATAAAGAGTACCCCGGTATTGTTATGTCCCATTTATTTTTCTCACTGAACCATGTCTCAGTAACCGCAACTAAATCTACTTTTTCAGCTGCCATCATTGCCTCCAGTTCATTGATTTTATTGACTAAACTGCGAGCATTTATAGACACGACTCTGAGCTTGTCATTTTTTACCCCGCATGTTACATGCAACCTCAGATTTAGTTTTGGGAGACAATCGGGCAGATTGTTTTTTACCCTTTTGTCCCCCCTCCTAGTTTAAGGCTAGGGTCAGACTAACGCATTTTTATGTTGTCTGTGAAAAAGTGCGTTCGAACGAATTGACGCATTTTTTCACAGAATACGCGATAGTGGTCATACGATGCGCATTTTCGTCCGTGATTTTGTACGGATCATCAATAAAACTCTTTTTGTGTCTGGACGTTATGTTGGCCGGACATTAGCAGCGTCTGACGTCTCCTAATCACACACACACGCCGCTAGTGGACGCAGCGCACTCTGTACGTCAGTACCTGCGGTTTCACGTTCTCGAAAAAATGCGTTCATTTTCCACTTGCGTTGCGCAGCCGGACTTTTGTGCGGCCGTACTTCGTATATTGGCCGTCATTGCCTGGCACTTGCTGTTACTACGGCCGTGATTAAGTGCGGCTGCACGCGCGTTCGCACTGCCTCAGTCTGACCCTAGCCTAACCACTTCCATGCTAAGGACGCGCTCAGCGCGTCCAACCGCATGTCACGTTCCATGCGGCGGACGCGCTGAGCGCGTCCTCTCTTGGGGTCAGCGTTCGGCCGGGTTCCAGCTGATCGCTGGCCCCCCCGGTGCGGGCTGACATCCTCGATGTCAGCCCAGCATCCGGCACCGCCGCCGGAGTAATTAGGTGTCATCGTGGCGGCGGAGGAGGCGCCTGAAAGGGAGGGGGGGAGGTCCTTCGGAGGTCCCTCCCGATCGGTTGCATGCAGGGGGTTAACCCAGGCACCATTTGGAAGGGCACAGCCTGCCCTTCCAAATGGTACCTGGCATTAACCCCTGGGGAGCCGGATCACGAATCGGCGCTGAAAAGCGCCGGTTCGTGATCCTTTCCCGGAGCTGGCCGACATCTTGGATGTCGGCCAAGCCTCCGGGAACTCCCCCTGAGGACTGGCGTCATCGTGCATAGCATGATGACGCCAGTCCTGGCGTTAACCCCTAGCTGCCACCAATGGTGGAGATAGGGGGTTCCAATGAACCCCCTATCTCCCGATCTGTGGCAGCTAGGGGTTAAAGTTTGGTACTGTTGGATCGGCCAGAGCATGGCCGTTCCAACGATACCAAACACGACTGTGAAAAAGTTTGTAAAACAAAAAAAAATGAAAAATAAAAATTATAAAAAAAAATATTTTTTTTTCCTTTTTTTTGGTTTGTTAATGCAGCAATATTGTTCCCATTTCAATTATAATGTGAACAATGATGCTGCACTAACGATTTTTGTATGCGGTGCGTTTGTTAAAAATCATGTAATTTTCCCCAAAAAAAAATGTAACGAAACCCCATCTCTAATTTTTTTAACAAGCGCACCCCATACAAAATATAACCGCAATTGCTCGCATGTTAAAATGTGAAAAAAAAACACTTTACACGTTGTAAATTATTGAAAATTCATATTTTATTGCATTTTTTGTTATAATATACAGACAGGTCATGACGTATACATATAATAATGACATATTATGAATCTGCCGAGTCTGGCGGAAAGAACGATATATAATATGTCTGGGTCATATACTAAAATAAGCCTTCAAAACACGTTTAAACATGATGATCAAAACCGGTAAAAATGACCTCAGCACAGAGGCGGGAAAAGCCTCAGCAGCGAAAGGGTTAAATATTCCTTTGTGAAACCTTTTGAACTTCTCACTGAGAACATATGTTCCCCTATGAGTAAGATGCAAACCATCTTTTTTATACAGTTCCTTTCTGCTCCAATTAGAGCTATCATGGGACACAAAGACAAATCCTTGTTCCCGACACCATTCCCGAAGCCACAAACTAAATTACCTAGTGCGCATCTGCCTATCCTGAATGTTATGCACAGGCAGAACTTCAGAGAATGACACAGTGGCCGCAATCTGCTGTATTTCACCTCAAAGAACACAAAAATCTTCCTTAACCTCAGAAACCTCATGGCTAGCCAAGTCATTTGTCCCTAGATGGACTAGAACGTCCACTTCCCCTTCCTGTTTTGCTTGTTTGACAATATTGAGAATACATCTCCTGTCTCTACGAGCAGTAGCCCCAGGAAGACATCTCACCAAACCACTACTGTAACGTTGGGAGCTTCCAGCCCTACCTGTGTGCTTGAGGGCAGCATGTCTGATGCTGCTCGCTGACCAATGCCCGGTTTAAATGGAGACAGGCAGGGAGGTGGTTGCATGAGGCGCGGCTTGAGTGGGGGGGCGTGGCCTGGTGAAGGTCTTTAAAAACCCTCAGTGTATTCTCAGCAGTTGCCAGATCGTGGTTATCCATACCTGAGCTCCTTGTAACTGACTGCTATATTGAATTAACCCGTTATTGACCTCTGCTTGTTTCTGACTATTCTGCCTTCTGTTGCCCTAGACCATTTTCTTGTACTACGCCACTGCTCTGATATCGACCCGGCTATTCCATTTGACCATTCTGAACTCTGTATTCCTGATTCTGGCTCGGCTGACTACTCCCTGTGTTGTTAACCCTTTCTGTCTAGCTAGTTTACCTGGCCAATACTAAGGACCAGACAGTTAGAGATCTTTCACGGCTACTCTGTTGGTAGCTTCTGGGCTCTGTGGAGTGTGGGGTGTTAAGTACTGCGTGGTGGGATCTGGGAAACGTGACAACTACTCTCCAGCTCAACACCTCTTATGATAGAATCACCCAGCAACAATTGCCTTCTATCAAGTCCCACCTTTTCCTTTTTGTCCTTGGTTGCAGGCTTGCATACCTTAGGCATAGGGGATGGCGGTTCCTCAACTTTGGTGTCTGAGCCTACTTCCGTCTTACCACTACACTCTAAAAGTGCCTCAACAGAATTAAGAAGAGCCACAGACTGTGGGACATGCCTTCTATCCACAACTCTAAGTCTACCAGATCCTACAGTAGTCCATCTGACGCTCATAGGAGGCCTCTGTGGCAGTGGCTTTGTAACAGTCATAGCCTGAGTTTGTCTAACATATAATTTACAAATCTCAGACTTCAAACAGGCAATTCCCTGCTGCAATAACGAGAATTGCCTACATATCAGGCACCCTCCAAACCTCCAAAATTGGATCTAAAAACAAATGCACGACACCTATTACACTGGACCAAGCCTGCCATTATAAAATGAAAGAATGTATTTAAAACAAGCAAATCTTACTTTTTTGTAGGTTTTCTACCTCCTGTCTAACCTCAGACTACCTCCAGAGTATCTCCAGAATATCTCTAAGTGCCTCACTTGGAAGGATTGCACTTAGAAGGGTTCACAAGCTCTATTGGACAAGTGTCACGGTCCACCCCGTGTACCTGTCTAGCAAACCTAGATCTAAGAACTTTGCCCTGGATTTCTTCATTCTTGGATTCCAGTCCAGGTTTTGCCCAGGCTAAGCACCATGTCCAGGCTCCTGGAGATCCAGCCTGGGTTTTCCTGTCTAGCCCTGGAATTACAGCTGAGGCCCATCTGCTATCAAGCCTCCTTAAATAGCAGAGAGACCCAACTAGCAGTGGTTCTGCACTATTGTTCTCCCTGACTGAGGTCATCTGGATGTGTGCGCAAACCTGCTCCAGCCTATCCTGTGTATCCAGTATCCATCCATCTGCCCTGTTGTTCCTGGATACATCTGTCTGTGCAAGGGACTCTCAGCGATCTCCACCTGTGGATTACAGTTAATCTCTGTCTCTGACCAAGGTACCACTGTCCACTGTCCAGACTTCTCCTTGGTGGGTCCTGTCTGCAGTCTGGGACTGCATTACCCACAAACCTCAGACTCTCCAGTCAAGAACTCTCCCTGGACTTTATATTTCTTTATTCATTCAAGTGCCTGCTGCCAAGGCCTATTTAAGTTTCATTAAACTTCTTCATTGTGTGATTCCTGTCTGGCCTCCCCTCTGTGTCGCCGCCTGCTGGCCTCTCACCTGACCCGCACACGCCACGTGACAACAAGCTAATATCACCAGTCTTTATATAGTCACGAAGAACACCTCCCCCCAGCAAGGCAAGGACAAGCTTAACCTCTTAGCAAATAGCACCCGATTGATTACCAACTTTATGCTAATCAGTAAGAAAATTGAGTCACCAGCCTAACCTAATTTACTCACCAGACCTAACTTAAAACCTTAAAATGAATAGAAAAGATCTGTTTGAAACAAAAATCAAACTCACTCACCAGAATATCTCTGAGTGCCTCACTTGGAAGGATTGCACTTAGAAGGGTTCACAAGCTCTATTAGCTTGCGGGGGTCCCCCCCAGCTCACATGTAATATACCGCCCCCAGCTCACACATGGATATATTTCCCCCAGCTCACATGGATATATATTAACCCCCAGCTCACATGGATATATATAATTGCCACCAGATCACATGGATATATATTTGCCACCAGCTCACACCTCCTCTGCCAGGCTCCAAGTACCTGCCGGACGCTTTTATCCCTACGAGTGGCCGCCGGCATGCAGCTTGGCTGCTTGCCTGGGAACCACCTGACCAGCGCAGCTGCCTTTTCGCAAGATCCCGGAGTTCACGTGAACTCCAGAATCTCACGGCTGCGCTGGTCAGATGGTTCCCAGGCGAGTGGCCAAGCTGCATACCGGCGGCCGCTCGTAGGGAGAAAAACGGCAGGCGGCAGTGGGTCGGTAATATTTTTGCGGGGGGGCAATTGCCCCGTTGCCCCCCCTGGATCCACCCCTGAAATGAACAACCTTTCCAGAAAGCCAACAATTCGCTAAAAATTTATTTTATTGGTCTTAGTGAATTGGTGGGTTTTTGTTAAATGTGAACCAAATCATCACAATTAAAAAAAAAACAAAGACAACTACTTCAGTCTGTGTGCATTGAAATTATTTAATGCACAAGTTTCACAATTTAAGTTGAATTAATGAAATAAATGATCTTTTCCAGGACATTCTGATTTATTGAGATGCACCTGTAATTTCGTCATGTTTTATGTCTGACATATGATTGTAATCTAAAAGACACACCTGTAGTAACCATCACCTGACGTTTTATGCCTGTGATTCTATGCATATTTGGATGCGACACACATGTCACTGTATCCACACACACATTAAGGTGCACCACTGAAGGCCTTTCATACTCAAAATCCTTTCTCCCAGCAGTAGCAGGATACTGCTGTTCTCACACCTTCAACATAGGCTGCAACCTCAACAATTCACAGACACCACTCCTTCACCCAGAGGGCTGACATGATGGGGAATTGGTTTTCTTATAATAATAATTAGGCTGATGTGCAGAGATTGAGCCCAATTTTATTTTTTTAAACTTGGGTCAAAATACTGACATTTTCTCATCAGCGTGTAGCTCCTCCCCTTCAGCTCAGGGCTACCGAAATACAGAAATCCCGGCAGGTTTTATTAATGCAATTTGCATATGTACATTGTGTACACGGCGCAGATTGCACATCGCTCGGAATGACGCATTATTGTACACAATTTCCCTAGCGCCTGCACAGAATGACAGATGAGTTGGTTCTGTGCATTTGCGCTCAGCACCAATCAGCTCATGTCTCCCACAACGATTGTTACTGTGATGATATCAGCATGTAGAGGGTGCTGATATCATAAGTGATCAATTTGGTGACGGAGAACAGGATATTAAAATACCACCTTCCTGGTGACGCTTGTGTGGACGACGGAGACTCCCCTGCTTCACACAGTGATTTCAGAAAAATGGGACAGGAAAGAAGGACAGGGAGAAGGGGTGCACTCAACGCAGCCTGACCACTTCAAAAAGCTGAAGTGGTCAGAGTGTGTATAGTGTCCATTTAAAATGAGACACAAGGGGTACATGGGGAGAGACGGTGCAGACATCACTGGTCTCCGAGTGGTCCCTGGCTGTTTTTTTTTCGGGCAGAGGAAACCGCTCTGCTTTACACAAGAATATGGGGCAAACGGGGCTGGAAGGAGGTGGGACAAAGGGAGGGGGTGCTCCATGCAGTCTGACCACTTTAAACAGCTGAAGTGGTCAGGGTGTGTAGCAGTAGCGTAACTACCAGGGTCGCAGCGGTCGCACTTGTGACGGCCCTGGTACTCCACCACTGGAGGGGGGCCCAGGCAGTGGTGATTCTTTAACCCTTTAAGGACTTCCAAATTGTATGGCCATTTTAAGAGTGCAAAAATACCTGTATACATGTGTCCTGCACTAACCAAAAAATGCTGGTTTCAAAACCTAATAATACTATAACCTATGGCCTAGTATCCCTATTATATATCCATTAGCTATGGAATTTAATGCTATGGTAATATTAATATACTAGGGATACTAGGCCATAGGTTATAGTATTATTACGTTTTGAAACCAGCAATTTTTAGATAGTGCAGGAGACATGTATACAGGAATTTTTGCAAAATACCCTCTTGCAGAAAATGCAAAACTCTCGCGGTCGGGGGTCTTCATGGATTCTTGTCACCGGGACCGAGGTTTCTAGTTACGCCTCTGGTGTGTAGTGTGTCCCTTTTAGGTAAAGGAAACTCTCATGTTAGGTTTAATGAGTGTAACAGATCTCAGTACCCCGACTGGGTCACATCTGTCAATACCGCTTCCGTGCCAGAACCATGTGTTCTCTCCAGCAAACTCTCGTGCCTTCCTCCAGTAGGTTAGATGAAGCTAAAGGACCGGGACCAGTAGTGAGCCTTGCTAGCATCTAGGGATGCACCGATACCACTTCTTTAAAACCGAGTGCAAGTACTGATGTTTTTTTTCAGGTACTCACTGATATCGAGTATCGATACTTTTATTTAATGTCATGTTGTTACCGGAATCCACCTGGTTCACTCGGGACGAGGCTGGGCCGGCACGAGCAAGGATTGACTGGACACGAGTCTCTTCAGGAAAGGCAAACTTTATTATGACGTCACAGATGCTCACACAGGATTCAATCGCAAAGAGTGAGCCCCGATCTCACTCCAACAAGGGGTTTTATACCCCGAATACATAACTAGGTACATCCCAATTAGCCCACCCCGCTGTGACACTATCCCACCCCACGTGGGTCCGTCCCTCCCTTAATCGAATACAAAGACATTCCACACATTGGTCATAAATTGGCAGACTTCATGTTATTTTGACATTAGAGGATTTACCACTTTCTCTGGTTCCTGCCTATGCCCACCTCCCTAGGACTTGTTTATTGTATATTCTAGATAAGGCCTCGTCTGGTTTCACACTTCTCTTTGTTCAGGCTCTGACTCCACTGAATATATTCCCTTATAAGTTTCAATCACCCACCAGCACTGAACCAATGATTGAGAACCAAATTTCTCCTGCATAGTGTCCCAGCCACAAATCACTTCTTACCCTCAACCTGAATCATTCTGAATCTACTTTGTAACATCTCTAAGCAGAGTGACATGGCTCAGGTGCTCCGAGAAGCCAAACTTATTGTGTGGGATGAGTGCACCATGACTTACAAAGGAGGTATTGAGGCTGTACACGGACACTCGAGGACATTAGGGGCAGCAACCGACTTATGGGTGGAGTTACGGTGATTTTGGCTGGTGACTTCAGACAGACGTTTCCTGTTGTGCCGCCATCGCAATGAGGGACATGTGCAGATGAAGTCAAGATCTGTCTCAAATCATCCATTTTATGGCCTAATGTCAAAGTCCTGACCTTGACAGTTAACAAAGTGATTTGAGGCAGAAGAGTTTTTTAAATTATTACCTGATATTGGTGATGGCAAGCTTTTGGAAAAAGAGGGAAGAATAACTATTCCAAGTAACCTTTGCGATGTTGTGACAGATCTGATCAGCTTGACTGACAGAATATACCTAGACATTAATCAGGCTGGAGTGGATTGCAAAAAGTGAGGGGTTGTCTGTGGAGGCGCTAATTAATGAATGTAGAATTTGGGGTTGCAGCCTACATGGTGTTGCACATAATCTCAACAGAATGTGCAAAGAAATAGAAGAAACAGTAAGGGGTCCTAGTGGCGCAATAATATTTCTATAAATCCCAATTCCCTTGGCCCAATAAAAAAGGCCCTTAGGGTGCTCTTATAGGGGCCTAGGATCTATAAGTGTCGCCAGGAACCTTCAGGTCCAAAGAGGCGTACAATGACAGTAATGTGCAAAATAGCAGTCAATATGTAAAATCACAGTGTGCAATATAGTAAATAATACTTAAAACCCAATTGCCTTGGCCCAATAAAAAGGCCCTTGAGGTGCTCCTGTGGGAGCCTGGGATCTAGAAGTGTCGCCAAGAACCTTCAGGTCCAAATAGGCATACAATGACAATAAATGTGCAAAATAGCAGTCAATACGTAAATTCACAGTGTGCAGTTCGGTAGAAAATGACAAAACCTAAAGACATGCAAGGATTGTGCATAGCAATAAAGTGCATGTGCTTATGAAAACCATACATCAATAAAGTGCATACATGGATCGTGCGCTTAGGCGCAAAGTGCTGATAGTTCTCTGAAGGATTGAACAGTCAGTAAGTCCTAGACCACAGTAAAGTGCACGTGCAAATGTGCAAAATATGAAAAAAAAGGGAAAGTCTGTGGTCACTAATAGTTGCACAGCATATGAGCCATGTTATAGGGATGGGTAGTCCACTTGTCACAGTTCCTCTCCTCGGGTGGTTAATATGGGGAGAGAAAAAAAGGGAAAAAGGAAGAGAAATAATAGTGCAGACTGCTTCATGTATTAATGGTGAGAATAGAACAAGAATCTCACTCACAAATTGCAGAGCCTAATGCGTCCCTGGCTCTGGGTTGAAGCGCCTCACACCAGATATAGGGTGGTGTATCCCTTCTTTGTCCTGCAGTTGACCTCAAATAAAACACAGGTACAGAGACAGTGCTCCCATAGCGTAACACATTGGGGTAAAAGTGGCAGTCAGTTGATAACTATTCAGTCTCACTCACCAATGTTGGAGCCTCGGTTGTCTCAGGCTCAGCTTGTGGGCAGATGGTACCAGTTAATTCGGTGAGTACCTCACCTCTCTCACCTGAAACGGTTGCCGCTTGCTTTCTTCTACAGCAGCCACAGGATCCTGCTCCTCACAGCATGCTAAGCCATGGCTGGGAACCAGAGGAGGCTCCCTTTTTTAGGGGACGCATTAGGCTCTGCAATTTGTGAGTGAGATTCTTGTTCTATTCTCACCATTAATACATGAAGCAGTGCGCACTATTATTTCTCTTCCTTTTTCCCTTTTTCTCTCTCCCCATATTAACCACCCACCGAGGAGAGGAACTGTGACAAGTGGACTACCCATCCCTATAACATGGCTCATATGCTGTGCAACTATTAGCGACCACAGACTTTCCCGGTTTTTTCATACTTTGCACATTTGCACGTGCACTTTACTGTGGTCTAGGACTTACTGACTGTTCAATCCTTCAGAGAACTATCAGCACTTTGCGCCTAAGCGCACGATCCATGTATGCACTTTATTGATGTATGGTTTTCCTAAGCACATGCACTTTATTGCTATGCACAATCCTTGCATGTCTTTAGGTTTTGTCATTTTCTACCGAACTGCACACTGTGAATTTACGTATTGACTGCTATTTTGCACATTTATTGTCATTGTATGCCTATTTGGACCTGAAGGTTCTTGGCGACACTTATAGATCCCAGGCTCCCACAGGAGCACCTCAAGGGCCTTTTTATTGGGCCAAGGCAATTGGGTTTTAAGTATTATTTACTATATTGCTCACTGTGATTTTACATATTGACTGCTATTTTGCACATTACTGTCATTGTACACCTCTTTGGACCTGAAGGTTCCTGGCGACACTTATAGATCCTAGGGCCCTATAAGAGCACCCTAAGGGCCTTTTTATTGGGCCAAGGGAATTGGGATTTATAGAAATATTATTGCGCCACTAGGACCCTTTACTGGAGTGGATTGCAGTTCATGGCTGAGGGAAAGATCTATTCTCCCTCCAACAACAGCATCAACAACTTTCTGCTGGAGAAGATGTCCACTGAGCATATGAAGTATTAATCTGTTTACTCGGTAATGGAGATTGAGTATGCTGTACATTACCCCGTGGAGTTCTTGCACACTCTCAACCAGTGGCATCACTAGGGTTGGTGTCACCCGGTGCAGTAACTCATGTCACCCCCCCGAGGTTTAAGCAAAATGTTTTAAACTATTGTTACTCATATGCAGAACTTCCATATAACACTGAATGTAAGACAATAGTAGTGACATTAATTGCTAGCAAAATTACTCCATATTAGCAGATCATATGAATACAAATGAATTTGAACTTAATAGGCTCATACACATTGCTGTGAGTTTTATTGTTGTGGAGATCTGTGATACACTGATATACACCGCACATTGCTGAATATTGTGAGTTTTATTATTGTGGAGCTCTATAATATGCTCATACACATTGCTGTGAATCTTATTGTTATGGAGCTCTATAATATGCTCCTACACATTGCTGTGAGTTTTATTGTTGTGGAGCTCTATAATATGCTCCTACACATTGCTGTGAGTTTTATTGTTGTGGAGCTCTATAATATGCTCCTACACATTGTTGTGAGTTTTATTGTTGTGGAGCTCTATATTATGCTCCTACACATTGTTGTGAGTTTTATTGTTGTGGAAATCTATGATACACTGATATACACTGCACATTGCAGATTACTGTGAGTTTATCAAAGTGTTTCACAGATCTCCACCACAATAAAACGTACAGCAATGTGTTTGAGCATATTATAGAGCTCCACAACAATAAAACTCATAGTATTCAGCAATGTGCGGTGTATATCATCTTATCACAGATCTCCACAACAATAATACACTGTACACTCCACAACAATAATACACTAATATCTGTAAAACACTCTTAAACTCACAGTAATCGGTACTGTGCGGTGTATTATTGTTGTGGAGATCTGTGATACACTGATATACTCCGCACATTGCCGAATACTGTGAGGTTTATTGTTGTGGAGATGATATGCTGGGGGGGGGGTGCAAATCCTGCTGTGATTTTTATTATTATTATTATTTGCCAGCCAGGAAGGGACAGGAGGAGCAATAGCAAATAAAGTTATGTTTGTTCTGTTACTACTCTGCATATGGTTTTATGGACAACTTAGGAGGCAAGCACAGCAGCACTGACAGGTAATAATAATTAAATATATTTGGAGGGTGTCAAGGCAGGGGGGGTCACTTACTGGTGTAGGGTAGAATGCATGTGGCAGGCTGCTCAGATTGGATGAGGGCCGGGCTCCTCCAGGGCTCAGGCTGCTCGCTGCAGTGTTCAGGCAGGGTGCGGCTGCTTTGCTTGAACCGCCAGGGATGGGGCTGTGCATGTTGTGTCTCTCTCTTGGCAGAGACGTCAGCCCGTCAGACGTCCAGCGTGGTGCTCCCTCTGGCGTGTGGCGTCGGAGGGGGTGGGACCAGCCACCATCTTTGATTTTTGAGTCGGCTGCCGCGCAGCAGCCTGATAAACACTGCTTGGCTAGTTGTAAGTGCGTGGTGGTGGCGCCGAACGGCAGAACAGATTATGGCCCTGAACTTGAAGGATATTATATATAACGTGTTACATGGGCTCCGGGGCTGATGATGAATGAGGCAGATGGCTCCTGCCGTCAGTGGGCAGTGGGTTACTTTGGTGTCACCCTAACGGCGGGTGTCACCTGGTGTGGGCCGCACCCCCCGCCCCCAACTTGCGACGCTACTGCTCTCAACCCACCAACATTACCACCTCATGTCCTCTACCTGAAGGTTGGTGCTCCAATCAGGCTGTTATGTAATCTAACCCCTCTGAAACTTTCCAATGACACCAGACTTCAGGTGAAGACTCTGTACAAACACGTAATCAAAGCCACGATTTTCACAGGCGTAAATCAGGGAGAAACAGTTTTCATACCCAGAATTCCTCTGATCCCATCAGATTACCACTTTGAATTCAAACAATTTCTGGTTAAGGTGTGCTACGCCATCACTAGGGATGAGCCGAACACCCCTCGAGTTCTGTTCGGATCTGAACCCGAACTTTCCAAATGTCCGAATCCGAACCCGAACTCGAACTCAATACAAGTCAATGGGGCTGAAAATGTGGTTTTTAGAGAGTGCCCTCCAAGAGGGCATATATGCTAGATATTTGCCATAAAAGGTGTATGGGGGTCCGGGTAGTGCCCTGGAGGACAGGAAACAAGGACAAAAAGTAAAAAAAAAACGTTTTTAAAGGGACAGTGAGTTTTCCATGAAATAAGGGTTAAAAATAAAAACGAAAAATTCCTTCAAATATCGTGCCTAGGAGGTCCCCATAACCTGCCCGTGAAGTGGCGGATTTGTAGGATGTATAGAAACACTTAAAAACAAAAAAATTATGTTTCAAATGACGGTAAATGCTTTTCCTTTAATCCAGGGGTCTCAAACTCAAATTACCTGAGGGCCACTGGACAAGTTTTCACATCCCATGGGGGGCCGCATGCAAAACTTGCAACTGTTTTTTATTAAAAACAGTTTATTCTTTTCATTTACAGCAAAAAGTCTATTCAAATTCTGTACATCTTTTTGTATTCTTGGTATTTTTCTGACAATTTTTGATTCCTATTTTTTTTTTTTTAAAGGCTATTTAAATTCTGTAACAGACCTTTTTAATTTTTTTTAAAAAGGACCTATTTTAATATTTGGACACATTTTAATACATTTTTACTGGTTTAAATGCCTATTAGAAAAATAGCGGAGTTCCGTCCAGTCACTTGCAGTGGATGATCCTAGTCGGACATTTCTGCAACCTCGGTCGTCGATAATCAGACGACCAAGTCGGTCGCTGGAATATGGACCCAGTGGATGGCCAAAAATCATTCCCCTTCTGAGTAGCAGGTTTTGTTTTGTTTTTTTAGACAGCTCTGTTAGCTGTTTATTTCTGTGGCGCATCTCCCATACTGGCCTTACAACTGGAGCAGGGAAATCTGACAGGTGTGATGGGAGTTCTCTTATCCACATACATCACACCTGTCAGATTTCCCTGCTCCAATTGTAAGGCCAGTATGGGAGATGCGCCACAGAAATAAACAGTTCACAGCACTAATTCAGAAACATCCCTTGTTCACGCATCTTATACAACGCTGCGGAATGTGTTGGCGCAGTCACAACATGCTAAGCAATATTATCTTATGTTTTACTAGGTGGAAAGCCTGCCCAGAGGGCAGTCTATTGATAAGTGTGGTGCGTATGAATGTTTGTGGAAAGGAATACACAGCAGCGTCAAGAAACGTTAAATATTTTTAGTGACTATTTTGAATAAATTTCTTTGAATACAACATTTTTAGTGAAGCATGCATCAGTCCCTGGTAATAAGTAGCCTTGTTCACGTCCATCGATGAGTTTGATTTTAACGTCCGCAGAGCTCTTGACTCGAGAGAATGCAACATATAGTTGTCCATGGCTGAAGACGGGTTCTGGTAAATAGATGCCAACTCTGTCAAAGGTTTGTCCTTGGGATTTGTTAATAGTCATTGCAAATGCCAATTTAACAGGAAATTGTCTCCTTCGTAAAACAAATGGCAGTTCGGTGTTACTTGGGGCTAAATCAATTCTAGGAATGAAAATGTTTTTTGGTTCTGAGGTAGGTGTCAATACTTTAGCAATGAGCAAATTTTGTCGCATAGCTGTCACAATCAGTCTTGTTCCATTACACAGGCCTCTCTTTGTATTCAGGTTACGCAGGAGCATAATAATACAGCCAATTTTTAGTTTCAGTTTATGAACTGGCATCCCTGAAGGAGCCAATTCATTTAAGAACTCAATGGGGTAATTATCCTTGTCTTCCTGTGATTCATCATCAATAGAATCAGTGCTTAAATAAGTTTTGCTCTCACCTTCTAACAAACTAAGCACTTCTTCATTGATGTTGTCCACATCACAATTTTTGGGGCATAAAATTGCAGTTTTCTCAAACTTTGAAATATGATCAGGGTGTAAATGGTCACCATAAATTTCTTTGACAATGGAGTTTTTGCAGATCATTTTAGGTGGTATCTGAAATATATCTTGATGGAAGCCATGTTCGTTTGTGAGTTTTCCATCGCCAAGTTTTATTAGCCAAGAGCTGAACTCTGGATCCACAGATCTTACATTTGTTTGCAGCTTTATGATCTTAAATTTATCCCATAGTGTATTGAATTTAATGCTGGATTCAACGATTGCTGATCGACTGCCATGTGCCACAACAGGTAGAGTTTGTCGGAAATCGCCTCCGAGGATAATTGTTTTACCGCCAAAAGGTTTGTTGTTTTTCATGAGCTCTTGCAGTAGTTTGTCAACGCATCTGAGAGCATCACTTGGAGCCATGGTTGATTCATCCCAAATTATTATTTTTGTTTTTCTAAGGATTGTGGCATCATTAGATGTTTGCCTCATGGAAGATGTTGAAGTGTCCAACAAAGGAACAGGCAGTTTAAATTGTGAGTGATATGTGCGTCCACCCTCTAGTAAATTAGCAGCAATTCCAGTAGAAGCAACAGCTAATGCTATCTCTTTGTTTCCTCTAAATGAATGCAATAAAGTTTGGTATAGGTATGTTTTGCCACTACCTCCAGGACCATCGAGAAAGTAACACCTTTGGGGTAATGTATCGTTTTGGGTGGCAGAAATAATGTCTTCAAAAGTTTCTCTTTGTAGATCATTTAATGCCGCCTGCATTTGTACTCCTATGTGACTTTGAAGAACTGCATCATAAATGTCTGTTGTTTTGACAGTTGAATAGTCGGTAGGCGTTGGTATACCGAAATCCTGACATTTTTTCCCGTTTACAATTAAAATGTCTTGAATGTCTAATAGTGCATTATTGAGACATGTTTGGCAGTCTGGTGTGTGGCCAGGGTGTCTAGATAAGTCTTCAATGAGTTGTTGTTTATATTTTTCAAACAGTTGTTTAGCATTCGGTGGAGATGCAAGGGCACAAATGTTGGCAAAAAGCTCTCGAAGCAGTTGAGGCATCATCTCACTTGAAGCTTCGTGAAGAGTCAAGTCCCATAATTCATCATCCTGAAAAAGACCGAGTCTTTGAGCAGCTTCTTTGAATGTTGGAAAATGCACACCACCAACTGTTCGGATATGTTCAAATGAGGTGGCTCCTTTAACATGGAGTAAAAGTAATCTTAAGCAAAATCTCTCAACATCTGAATTTATGTTAACAGAGTACATTCGCCCAATAGTGTTATTTTCTCGATGTCTCAATCTCC
The DNA here is from genome assembly GCA_009667805.1 of Leptobrachium leishanense. Taxonomy (NCBI): domain Eukaryota; kingdom Metazoa; phylum Chordata; class Amphibia; order Anura; family Megophryidae; genus Leptobrachium; species Leptobrachium leishanense. Next base: position 34,551 of record RXON01000371.1, on the reverse strand, counting down.
TTTCCCATGTGGTATTTTTCTGATGAAATACAAAATGTTGTGGAATATCAGTATACAGGAATTCGCGTGCAGCCACATCTACTCTGTTTAAGGTGAACCAAGCTGTCAATGTTGTGTCTCTTGATTGTGTTCTTTCTATAGCGTTCCTGATGTTATCTTCATTAAAGTATACCGACTGTTCGTCAGGAAGATGGATTTGTAAACGCACGATGGTATGTGTTTGATGGTGCATTTTGAAACCAAGAAGACGCCATGCCGCTTCTGGAGCTGTCACATATCTAGAATCCATGAAGGAGGTGATCTCGTCATGATGGAGCGTTGCATGTTCTTTGATGGCAATATTTGCACAGTCATGTCCTTTATAGATGTATTTGAATAAGTACTTTACACTTTTTATAGAAGCGCAGCTCTCAACGTTTATATGGCAGTTGTATTTTAAAGCTAATAATGGGTTGTATGGCACAACCCAAGAGTTATTGATTATTTTTCCATTTACTTCAATAGAAGCAGCTGTTTGTGTTCTCCGGTACAGTGGATAGCCGTCCATGTTGGACAAAGTTTGGTCTTGGTATGGTTTTGGGTAGTTTTTTGAGCAAACACCATCAGCCATGCATGGTGAATTAATATTCTGAGGGCCACATGGTCCATGTATCATGTGTTTGATGACTATTGCATGTAATCGGGGTTGTGCGTGAATGTCGGGGATTTCTGCTGAAATGAACCTATCAATAGCATCAGCATCTTTAAGCTTATCTTGAGGTGATAATATGAGTAAAATATGTGCATGAGGTAATCCACGTTTTTGAAACTCTATTACATGAATTTTAGCAACAGGTTTACCTAACACATGTTTGTTTGTGATGTCGTGTAGTAGTTCTTTTAGCTTTAAGTTGAAAACTTTGGCAACCAAATCAGGGCGGTATTCCACTGCTTGCCTTCTGTAATATTTTCTATAATTTCTGGCCATTTTGGGTTGCATGTCATTGTTATGAAGAAGTCAGGCTTCCCATATTTTCGCACAATAGCCATGGCGTCTTGGTAGTTTTGCAGCATGTTTCTGGGACTACCCTGGAATGTTGATGGAAGTATTACTGCTTTTCCTGGTATCAAGCCCTGTTCTTTGGCAGCGTTTTGTAGATGGTCCATGAGACCTGTGTATTTTTCAACTCGTAATTTGGACTGATGTTGTCGTACATAATTTAGACGGTTACCTTCGGTCTTAACATATGCGTCTACAAAGTACTGTTGAGTTAATTTGCCTGCATTTAAAAATGGGTTGAAATTTTTTCGGATGGAAAGCATGTAGCTATAAAATTGCATTTGAGTGACTCTTTCTCTTGGCTTAGCAGACGAATGACTGCGTATGTTTTTTACAGTAGTAGGGGTGTAGTTAAGTTTAATGCGAGGTGACCAACTTTGGTCCCCAAAGGAAATAAAAGTGGATAGAGCATCGGCTCTAAGTTTGGATCTAAAATGCTTATCCTTTCTGTTTTTCTGTCTGTGTTTTGCGTTCGGCAATGAATGATAAGATCTCTTTCGAGAGGAGGTTCTCCATCATCATTTTGAAAAATAATTGCTACTTCATTACTGCGAGGTGCATTGTATCTGCGTTGATCGTCCGTGCGATCTTGTACTATCGCCATGGTGACAGTTGGTGTTATAGTGCCATTTTGTATAGCCTCCTGTAAGGATTCTTGTTCTACCTCATATAACATTTTGCAGGCCTCAGCAAATGGATTGTTTTTATCCATAAAAGTGCTTAACTCTGTCATGAGCTCAGGGTTGCATTTTGAATTTTCATTAATCATGAGGCGTTGTTTAGCAGCCTCATCGGGGTCAAGAATATATAGTTGTGCAAACTTTCGGTTATCCTCATTGTGTGGATGAAGAGATGCAGTTCGGTGGTAAATCTGGCCATTAATTCTAAAGCAGTAAGGTCCATAACCAGGAGGAGGAGTAATGTTTGCCCCATGGAAGCAAATGCTAATGAACTGTTGATAGATCGAATATTTTGTTTGAAATTTTTGGAATGCTTATGAGCGCCTGTCATTAGACTTTCTATCAAAGGAGCAACTTTAATGGGCTCCATGTATACTTTTCCTTTGTTGCAGCATTGAGTGAATAGTCTGTCGGATGGCTGGTGTGTATCAAAATGCAGTGCATTGCATTTGGTGCACAGAACATCGAGTTTTCCACAATAATGTTGCTGAACTGAATCATCCTGTTCATTGTTAATGATTTTATTAATTTTTGTTTCTGCACGTCGCACTTTGTGTGCCAATGTGTTTTTGATTCTTTCTTGACATCGTGCATTTTCATCCATATTAGCTCTTTCCTTTCTTTTCTGTTTTTTTTTTTATTTCTGAAATTTTGTAGTTGCTCGTTCGGCGTGTCATTAGTGTTAGATTCTGTGTGATTTTCTCTCCTTTTAGCAACAGATTGTAGTTGTAAATCCATTTTTCGTTTGGGTGGCATTTTTTTTTTAAATACTATTAAATTTTTTTTTGTTTATGTGAAGTTTTCTTTGTTTTATATTTAAAGGGTTAAGTAGTTTGTGGGGTTTTTGGCAGAGGGGTGCACTGTTTTTTTGTTTGGACCTCCAAGGTTGTTTTTTTTTTAAAGTTTTTGTTGTGTTAGTGGGGCCGTTTATTGTGCTCTGCTCAGTGCTCTGTTCAGGGCTCTTGTGCTCCGCTATGTGCTCGTCGGTGCTCTGTTCTTGCGCTCTGTTCAGGGATATTGTACTATGCTTTGCGCTATTTATTGTGCTCTGCTCTGCGTCGTTTATTGTGCTCTGCTCTGTGTTGTTTATGGCTCTGTGTCGTTCATTTTGCTGTGTTCGGCTCTGTGCAGTTTATTGTGGTTTGCTCTGTGCTCTTGCCGTTTATGGTGATGTGCTCTTGTGTTCTGCTCCGTGCTTTGATCGTTGCTCTTGTGCTCTGCTCCGTGCTCTTATCGGTGCTCTGCTTGGTGCTGTGCTCTGTGTTGTTTATTGTGCTCTGCTCAGTGCCGTGCTCGTTGTTGTAGCGTTTATTGTGGTCTTGCTCTGTGGTCTGAGCTGCTTATTGTACTGTGCTTGGCTCTGTGCCTTTTATTGTGACGGGCTCTGTGGCGTTTATTCTGTTGTGCTTGGCTCCGTGCGTGGGTCAGTGACGTTTAATGTGCTGGGCTCTGTGCCGTCTACTGTGCTGTGCTCGACTCTGTGGCGTTTATTGTGCGTGGCTCTGTGGCGTTTATTGTGCTCGGCTCTGTGGCGTTTGTGTTGTGCTCGGCTCTGTGACGTTTATTGTGCTTAGCTCTGTGTCGTCTATTGTGATGTGTTTGGCTCTGTGGCGTTTATTCTGTTGTGCTTGGTTAAGTGCTTGGCTCTGTGCTCGGCTCAGTGCCGTATATTGTGCTCTGCGCCGTTTTTTGTGCTCTGCGCAGTTTGTGTTGTGGTTTGTTCTGTGCTCGGTGCCGTTTATTGTGCAGCGTTTGGCTCTGTGCCGTTTATTCTGTTGTGGTCGGCTCTGTGCCGTCTATTGTACTGTGCTCGGCTCTGTGCCGTCTTTTGTACTGTGCTTGGCGGCGTTTATTGTGCTTGGCTCTGTGGCGTTTATTCCTTTTTGCTCGGCTGTCTTGGGCTCGGCTCTTTGCCTTATATTGTGCTCTGCTCTGTTTATTGTGCTCTGTGCCGTTTTTGGTGTTGTGCTTGGTTCTGTGCTTCGCTTTGTGCCGAATATTGTGCTCTGCTGTTTATTGTGTTGTTCTTGGTTCTGTGCTCGGCGTCGTTTATTGTGATGAGCTCTGTGCCGTATATTGTGCTGTGCTCGGCGCTGTGCCGTTTAATGTGCTTGGCTCTGTGACGTTTATTGTGCTTGGCTCTGTGACGTTTATTGTGCTTGGCTCTGTCCAGTCTATTGTGCTGTGCTTGGCTCTGCGGCGTTTATTGTGCTCGGCTCTGTGGCGTTTATTCTGTTCTGCACGTTTAATGGTTTTTGCTCAGCTCTGCGCCTTTAATGGGTTGTGCTCAGCTCTGCGCCTTTAATGGGTTGTGCTCAGCTCTGCGCCTTTAATGGGTTGTGCTCTGCTCTGTACCGTCTTTTGTGCTCTGCTTGGCGCTCTGCTCGGTGCTGGGCTCAGGTGCTGGGCTCTGTGCTCGGTGCTGTGCGCTGGGCTCGGTGCTGTGCTCTGGGCTCGGTGCTGTGCTGGGCTCTGCGCTCGGTGCTGTGCTTGGGCTCTGCGCTCGGTGCTGTGCTCTGCGCTCGGTGCTGTGCTCTGCTCTCGGTCCTGTGCTTGGGCTCTGCGCTCGGTGCTGTGTTGGGCTCTGCGCTCGGTGCTGTGTTGGGCTCTGCGCTCGGTGCTGTGTTGGGCTCGGTGATGTGCTGGGCTCTGCACTCGGTGCTGGGCTCGGTGCTGTGCTGGGCTCTGCGTTTGGTGCTGTGCAGGGCTCTGCGCTCGGTGCTGTGCTGGGCTCTGTGCTCGGTGCTGTGCTGGGCTCTGTGGTCGGTGCTGGCTCGGTGCTGTGCTGGCTCTGCGCTCGGTGCTGTGCTGGGCTCTGCGCTCGGTGATGTGCTGGGCTCGGTGCTGTGCTGGGCTGCGTTGGTGCTGTGCAGTGGGGGGCTGGGGGCTCTGCACTGGTGCTGTGCTGCTCTGTGATGTGCTGGGCTCTGCGCTCGGTGCTGGAAGCTGTGTGGCGTTTTCGCGCGCTTACATTGGTGGTCCAGCGGCGGGAGGCGCGTGCAACCTCCGTATACTGTTTTGGCGGGAGGCGCGCGGCTGGGTGAAAGTCTTTCGTAACATCATGCCGGCGACGAAGGGAGAGAGAGGACGCTAGAAGCGGGACCGCCATCGCTGGAGGAGCTAAGGGCCGATGTCGGTGAGTATGTGTGGACCGGTGGAGGACTCGAGGCCGAGGTAGGTGAGTATATGCTCTCCACACCCACCCTGCTTGCTCGGCCGGTTACCAAGCTTAGGTGAGCCCCCGGCTTGGCTTGGGCCTAGAGGACCTGTCGAGCCGGGGACTTGCCTGAGCATGGAGGCCGGTCGAGTTGCATGCTCGGGCGTCCTCCAGGTTCAAGCGAGTCCCCGGCTCGGCTGGGCCTCTAGGCCAACGCCAAGCCGGGGGCTCGCCTAACCTTGGATACCGGCCGAGCAAGCAGGGTGGGTGTGGAGAGCACATACTCACCTACATTAGCCCTGAGTTCCAGCGGTGACTGTCATCCGGCTGTCGCAGGCTGCTCGGCCGGCCTCCAGGCTCAGGCGAGCCCCCGGCTTGGGCCTACAGGCCCAGCCGAGCCGGGGGCTCGCCTAAGCCTGGAGGCCGGCCGAGCAGCCTGCGACAGCCACCGCTAGAGCTCCGGGCCAATGTAGGGGGATGTTGCCTACACATACTCACCGACATCGGCCCTTAGCTCCTCCAGCGATGGCGGTCCCGCTTCCAGCGTCCTCTCTCTCTTCGTTGGTTGCCGGCATGATGTAACGAAAGCCTTTGACCCCGGCATTTTGACCCGGGGTCAAAGGCTTTCGTGACGTCATACCGGCGACCAACGAAGAGAGAGAGGACGCTGGAAGCGGGACCGCCATCGCTGGAGGAGCTAAGGGCCGATGTCGGTGAGTATGTGTAGGCAACATCCTTTTACATTGGCCCGGAGCTCCACCGGTGGCTGTCCTCTGGCTGTCGCAGGCTGCTAGGCCGCCCTCCAGGCTTAGGCGAGTCCCCGGCTCGGCTGGGCCTGTAGGCCCAAGCCAAGCCGGGGGCTCGCCTGAGCCTGGAGGCCGGCCTTGCAGCCTGCTCGGCCGGAGGAGGTCACCGCTGGAGCTCAGGGCCAATTTAGGGGAGTATGTTTTGGGAACTTCGGTCCTGAGCTCCAGCGGTGACCGTCATCCGGCTGTCGCTGGCTGCTCGGCCGGCCTCTAGGCTTAGGCGAGTCCCCGGCTCGGCTGGGCCTGTAGGCCCAAGCCAAGCTGGGGGCTCGCCTGAGCCTGGAGGCCGGCCTTGCAGCCTGCTCGGCCAGAGGAGGTCACCGCTGGAGCTCAGGGCCGATTTAGGGGAGTATGTTTTGGGAACTTCGGTCCTGAGCTCCAGCGGTGACCGTCATCCGGCTGTCGCTGGCTGCTCGGTCGGCCTCTAGGCTTAGGCGAGTCCCCGGCTCGGCTGGGCCTGTAGGCCCAAGCCAAGCCGGGGGCTCGCCTGAGCCTGGAGGCCGGCCTAGCAGCCTGCTCGGCCGGAGGAGGTCACCGCTGGAGCTCAGGGCCGATTTAGGGGAGTATGTTTTGGGAACTTTGGCCCGGAGCTCCAGCGGTGACCGTCCTCCGGCTGTCGCTGGCTGCTCGGCCGGCCTCTAGGCTTAGGCGAGTCCCCGGCTCGGCTGGGCCTGTAGGCCCAAACCAAGCCGGGGGCTCGCCTGAGCCTGGATGCCGGCCGAGCAGCCTGCTCGGCCGGAGGAGGTCACCGCTGGAGGATTCGGGGCTTGCGGCGTTTAAACAAATGGGTAGCTGCGCGCGGCTCGTGCCGATTTTTTTTTTTTTTGCAGGCGGCCGGCACGCGCAGCTACCTGCTTGTTTTAACGGCCACTTTCAAATGTCCGTCGCGCATGCGCAGACCGCTTTTGGCGACGGACACTTGAAGGCTTACTCTTTTATAGTATAGATATCTGACAAAATGTAATTAGAGACTTTAGGTACATGTTCACCATTTGGTATGCAAATTATAACTGAAGAGGACCTGAAGGAAACCTGCAGTGGTCTTGGAACCAACCAATCAGAACTGTTGGGGTGGGCGGGAAGTTTGAATGTGCATTGCTGTATTTTGTATAAATATCCGGTGAAATCTTCCATAAAATGAGAGAATCCTGTTGGAACATATAGCCTGTCTGGTGTTTCATTCAGCTACGCTACACTACACTCAACCTCTGAAGGCACAGAGCGGCCTTCTGGAAATGCAAAGAAGCTTCAAGTCAGAGGCTCAGACCCAGCAGGTCTGGAGCTGCAGATCAGGCTGCTCGAGGCAATGAGCTCCAAGCAACTCAGAGGCCGGGCTGATCTTGGAAAGGGGGTGTCTGGAGAGTCAGGACAGGCGGAAGAGAACGGTTCCGTCCCAACAAGTGTGTCCACCTTCAACATGATTTGAGGGCAGAAGAGTTTTCTAAATTATTACTTGATATTGGTGATGGCAAGCTTTTGGTAAAAGAGGGAAGAATAACTATTCCAAGTAACCTTTGCGATGTTGTGACAGATCTGATCAGCTTGACTGACAGAATATACCTAGACATTAATCAGGCTGGAGTGGATTGCAGTTCATGGCTGAGCGTATTGATGCACCGATACCGATACTAGTATCGATATCGGTGCCGATTCCGAGTATTTGGGTGAGTACTTGTACTCGCCCAAATGCCCCCGATGCCTATCCCGAGTACTTTTGCCGCCGCCGGGAAGACGCAACCGCCGGGGACACAGTAGACATCCATCGCGATCCGCCGGGGAGACGCAACCGCCGGGGATGCAGGGGAGACAGGACACATCCATCACGATTCGATTAAACATGCCCGCTAAGTTTGCCGCCAAGTACCCGCCGGGGAGACGCAACCGCCGGGGACACAGACATCCATCAAAACATGGCCGCCAAGTCTCTCTCTCTCCAGCGTCTCGCTCGTATCGACACAGCCCCTTCTGCTCATGTCTGACTGGTGAATTAGCCTGTCAATCATCCATTCGGCCAATCAGCAGTAGAAGAGCCGTGAATGGATGAATGACTAGGCTCAGGCTGTGACGTCGAAGACTAGGGAGAAAAGGAGACTGTTAACAGGTAACCGGCATTTTTATATTTTTTTATTACATAAAGGTTACAAGACCTTTTGTACAATAAGAAACAGATTCTCTAAACAAAACCGTGTCTTAAGTCATTTTTTTTCCGTCCCCCCCCAAAAAAAACACGTTACCCAGAGATTACAAGTAACAGATATTCCTATTATACAAAAAAGACATGCAGAGGGAGGGAACGGGCACCGCTGTCCCTTTACGTGCCTTGTAGTGGCAGAAAGGAAGAAACGTGTGTGGGGGGGGGGGGAAACTCCAAGGGCCTTTTCCTAGTCCCCCTCTATGGCATTTTTTAAATGTATGTTTTCCCCCTGCCTGCCAGTGACTGTGGCTGCACGTGGCCGCAGCACTGGCTCCTTCCTTTCCCTCCCCGGGATAGCAGTAGTCACATCTCCTGCTATCCTGGCGAGGGAAAAGGAGCCATGTAAGTGAGGGTGTCACACTGTGTGCCCTGCTCGTGCTGCTGCAGCGGCGGCTCCCCGGCACAAAGTGAAAACAATGAGACGCCGAGCAGCTGTGAGATCAACAAGTCGCTGTGCTGCTGGGGGTGCAGACACCTTTCCATATCAGTGATCAGCGCTGAGCTCTCTGCCGTCTGCTGCTCCTATTACTGCACCACCAGACCCCCCTCTAATCAATCACAGAACATCTGACTACTGATCAGATAGCCACTGCACCTCACAGGATGCCATGCAAACCAGAAAGCAGACTGGGAGAAGGCGCACTTCATGCTGCTTTAAACAAGGGCTTTTATTAAATTTATTTATTTTTAAAATAAAACCCGAATTATTGATTACTGTACTATTGAAATAAACAACATCCGTCTTGACTATTATATACCCCAGAATTATCCACCCCAATATCCTACCCTCTCCTTGCTTTGCTGTTAGGGTACTTTACATGATTGCACTCCTTGTGTGTATAGGCTGCAGGTCCCTGAAGACTGCGATAAATGCAAAGAAATATGTATATATATATTATTTTTTTTCACACACACCCCCCGCACATTTCTGAGTTTTATTGCAGTGGATTCTGTGATACACCCATATTTGTAAAATTGCCTCTGCCCTTAAAGGGTTAATAGAGGAGTATTTATTATTAGGATGGATAATCATAATTTTCTATTTTTTGGGGTTTTTTTTTTAACCAAGGTGGAGTGTATTTTATATGTTGGAGCCTTTCAGGGACGTCAGCAGAATGTCAGTGGTGTGGAATTATTTTAAAATTAATGAGAGCAATGTACGCATGGCAGACTGCAAACTTTGCCCTGCAAAAATATCCAGAGGTGGAACAAAGAAAAAGTATCGGTAATTGGTATCGGTGAGTACTTGAACAAAAGTATCGGTACTCGTACTCGGTCTTAAAAAAGTGGTATCGGTGCATCCCTAGCTGAGCAAAAGCTATTCTCACTCCAACAACAGCATCAACAACTTTCTGCTGGAGAAGATGTCCACTGAGCATATGAAGTATTATTAATCTGTGGACTCTGAGGATGATGTACATTACCCCTTGTAGTTCTTGCACACTCTCAACCCACCAGCATTACCACCTCATGTCCTCTACCTGAAGGTTGGCGCTCCAATCATGCTGTTACGCAATCTATCCCCTCTGAAACTTTGCAATGGCACCAGACTTCAGGTGGAGACTATGTACAAACATGTAATCAAATCCGCGACTTTCACAGGCGTAAATCAGGGAGAAACAGTTTTCATACCCAGAATTCCTCTGATCCCATCAGATTACCACTTCGAATTCAAATGTCTACAATTTCTGGTTAAGGTGTGCTATGCCATCACCATCAATAAGGCACGGGGACAGACTTTGAAAGTGGCTGGTGTGCATCTGAAGAGTGACTGTTTCTCCCATGGCCAGTTGCATGTGGCGTGCTCCAGAGTCTGTTCACCGGTCTGGCTGGAGGATGACCAGGCTGTGAGTAAAACCAGGAATGTTGTTTACAGGGAGGTCCTGAGCAATTCATCTTAGGGACAAATTGAAAGTCTATGTTTTGCAAGTAATTAGCCCAGCTACATAGACAAAAAACCCAGGGTTCCTGGTGGGAGTAAAGGGCTTACGTCCTGCATTAGGCGGGCTTTAACGCCGCAGGACGTAATGGTACGTCCAAAGAGTCTGCAACCCCCCTCCGGCCATACTCACCTCCTCCGGCGGCTACCTCGCTGCTCTGACTCCCGCGGAGTCAGATCGGCGGGTTTTACTCCTCCCGGCGCACTGATGTCATCAGGCGCAATGACGGTCAGTTTCAGGTGTCCCCCCCAGGCCGGAGCAGGGGAAGCGCCTGAAGGGAAAGGGGGGATCCTTTGGATCCCTCTATCTCCCCATTGCCGGGGACTAGGAGATGGCCAGCAATCGCTGCAAAGGTCACAGCCTGACCTTTCCAGCGATGTAGGGGTTAACCCCTTAGTTGCCAGGTCGCGGCCTAGCACCAATTGGTGCAAGACCACAGCCTTTTTTCCGATGGGTGCCGCCATCTTGGATGGCAGCCCCACCTCTGGGTCCCCCCCCACGTCAACTGACTCATCGCGCCATGAGCGATGATGTCAGTTAACCAGGAACCCCCTAGCTGCAAAGGGATTTCCTAAGGAAATCCCATAGAGGAGACAGTGGGGTTCTTTGAATGATCTCAAACATGACCATGTTATAAATTAAATAAAAGTGTAAAAAATTTTTAAATAAAAAAATTAATTATTTAATAAAAAAAAATAAAAACGTGTTTTTTTTTTAAATGCAGCACTATTGTTCACATTTCAATTATAATGTGAACAATGATGCTTCACTAATGATTTTTTTTGGGGTGGGGGGGGTTTCAGCTAAAATCATGCAATTTCTCCCCAAAAAAAAATGGGTTCCCCGTTCTAATTTTTCTTAACAAGTCTATCCCATAGCATATGACCGCAAAGGCTCGGATAATAAAATTTTAAAAAAAATACTTTACACAATGTGGATGATTGACATTTTATTCAAAATTCACATTTTACTTTTTTTTTATATTTTTTGTTATAGCATTTTGGCAGGGCATGACATATACATAGAATAATTAATCTTCTGTGTCTGCCGGAAAGAACGATATATAATTTGTCTGGGTGGTATAATAATACGTGACTTAAAACTGCATTTAAAAACGGTCAAAATGAGCTCAGCGGTCTACTTCCGAAACAGCGCCGAAGTTGTAAAATTGCTCCCGTCCTTAAGGGGTTAAACCCATCTATTTTATTGTTTTTTATTATTATTATTATTATCATCATCCCTTATGTTTTTCAATCACCAACCAGCACTAAGCCAACGGATTGTGAACCTAATATCTCCTGCATGGCCTGTTTCGTCGCAAAGCAAGGGTATCCAGCTAAATATATATACACACACACACATACCCCCATAGACTGTGTGTATATCATACCCCCCACAGAGAGAGTGTATATATATATGTAGCGCTGCTTTAAAAACACTGTATTCTGGTGCATTGAACTATTGCTGCCACCAGAGGGAGACAGAGACATTGTGGAATATGCTGGACAAAACTGAACTACAACTACCATCAGCCTTTGCGTGAGGACAGGAAGGGGGTGGTATAGGAAGAGGAAAAGAGATCAGCAGCCTCATGCAAAGGAGAAGCAGAGTGAGTGGAGCAGTGAACGGTGGAGGACGCACGTTGGAGCCGTCAGGGATCACAACCAGGCCGGAGAACAGATGCTGTCTTACTGGTGCTGGAGATGGGGACAGTGACCGTGTTAAGACCTAACTGCGCAGCGCTGAGAGGTCTGGAGGAAGAGTTAGATCCGGCAGGACCCCGAGTTAGGAGATCGCGCTGATCGATTGGGAGTGCAGGCGGTGGATCGTTGTTCCAGTTGCGGAGATTTGGCAAGCAGGGAGCAGATTCAGTGGCACGGAGTCCCAGTGTACCGCGGAGAAGATCCTTTGATTGAGGCATCGGGTGCTGGACAGTCTCGTTCATCGGATGAGTGAGAGGCCTCCCAGGCCGCAGTTCCCAAATAAGAAACGCACGCTGCAATATTGTTTAAATCCACAGGGCCCCAACGGTGACTAGTCGAAGATTGTTTTGTTTCATTCACTGGCCAATTGAATACAGTACCCGGGTACCCGAGACAACACACATACACATTTTTGAGCTATTATTCATGGGACTTACACTCCAGAACTGAGGGGGTTAACCGTTTCTTTTACCGCTGTGTGTTTTTCCCGCGTTACATATTATTGTCATTCAAATACCGTATATGTGTAATATATGCAGCTTTATTGGGATCAGTAAAGAATATAATATATAAAAATCCACAACAGTGCTGGTGTATAGTTATTCCCTAGTGCGTGGAGACTAACCCGAGGTTTATTCAGTGGCTCCTCCGGGACTGAGCGATATATATATATATATATATATATATATAGTTCTCTTTATATAATATATATATCTGCGGGGATATGTGTGTATACAATTGTGTGAGAAAGTGTTGGCCCCCTTCCTGATTTTTTTATTTTTTGCACATTTGTCAAACTTTGATCAAACAAATTCAAATATTAGTCAAAGATAACACAAGTAAACACAACATGCAGTTTTTAAATGAAGGTTTTTTATTAATAATGGAAAACAAAATCCAAACCCACATTGCCCTGTATGAAAAAGTGTTTTCCCCATGTTAAAACATAACTTAACTGTGGTTTATCACACCTGAGTTCATTTTCTCTAGCCACACCCAGGCCTGATAACTGCCACACCCATTCGCAATCAAGAATTACTTAAGTAAGACCTGACTGACAAAGTGAAGTAGACCAAAAGATCCTCAAAAGCTACACATCATGCCAAGATCCAAAGAAATTCAGGAACAAATGAGAAAAAGTATTTGAGATCTATCAGCCTGGAAAAGGTTATAAAGCCATTTCTAAGCTTTGTGACTCCAGCGAACAACAGTGAGAGCCATTATCCACAAATGGCAGAAACATTGAGCAGTGGTGAACCAAGTGGGCGGCCAACAAAAATGACCCCAAGAGCACAGCGACGACTCATCCAAGAGGTCATAAAAGACCCCACAACAACATCCAAAGAACTGCAGGGCTCATTTGCCTCAGTTAAGGTCAGAGTTCATGACTCCAGAATAAGAAAGAGGCTGGGAATAAACAGCCTGCATGGCAGGTTTCCAAGACGAAAACCGCTGCTGAGCATAAATAACATAAAGGCTTGTCTCAGTTTTGCTAGAACCCAGCCGCTCGCTTCACTTGGGAAACGCCAGCCGCGATCACGCGAGATCCCAGAGTTCACGATATCTCGCAAGATCGTGGCTGGTGGTTCCCAAGTGAAGGGAGGTGCAGGGCTGCAACCTTTTTGACAGCTGCTCGAAGCAACAATGCCACCCAGATGGGGCCTGGCAGAGTGGCATTAGAGCACTCTCCCAGCTGTGCCTGCCCCTTGGACACCAGCCAGAAAGCCAGCGCTGGTTTCCGGTATCTGTTGAGGCATCGGGGGCATCTGCATGATTGCCAAGTAATCGTGCAGAACTCGGTATCGGCACCGATACTAGTATCAGTATCGGTGCATCCATACTAGCATCCCCCAGAAATAAGACGAGGCTGTAGATCTGGAGGTTTTCATGGTCAAATGGAACTGGTTTTATTGGGGACAGGCACAGATATTTATGCGGTCAAACATAGGTTATTTACAAATACAAAACCTCCCCAGAAAATGTTGTGAGGGTTTCTGATGTTACTGCTCCTTCTGCTTCACGGCATTTGGGCGTAAACATTTGCTCAACATTCCTAGGCGAGAGAGGATGGTAAACAAGATTACAGACTAAAACAGCAGATAATGGGGCAGCGTTTGCCTGACAAAGCAGATTAGCAAAACTATTCAAATATACAGCTGATAGACAATAACTTTATTCATACATAACACAGATTACACAAACACCCGAACCCCCAACAGGCACAAGGTAATTTCAACATGAGAGGGCAGGGAAATAATATAGAACATGAGGCCTGCACCTCCCAAATACATTTCCAGGCTCATGTTCCCCAAGTCCAAAGTGACACACATCACAATGAGTTTTCTCGCTGTTGTAACGTCCATAATTGTGGACTTACAAGTTAATGACATTTCACGCTTGTATAAATTTATTTTTCCATCTGTAGAAAATACTGAGGATGGAAGGGGTTAAGTTTAGGGTTGCAACTAACAATTATTTCCATACAGCGATTATTTTTTCGATTTACAATTTTTTTTCTTTCCTTTAAAAGGAACATTATGAAAAAAATAAACCTCTGTCCCCTCCTTTTTTTCGTAAGCAATTTGCGCAATGTACATAACATTTGTACGTACATACGCAAATTGCATATTTTTTGCACAGAAGGTACACGAGCACCTGGTCAGAGCGATGGATTAATAAGGTGTATGCCGCTTAAGCCCATGTCTGCTATCTCCACAAACGCTGCTACAAGCGCTCAGATAGATATGATGATGTCAGCGCAGAAGCAGGGTGAGAACGGGGGTCACTCATTGGAGCCTGACCACTTTAGCTTATTAGAGTGTCCCTTTACAATAATTTCATGAACAAACTGAGTGGTAGGAGTGTCCGGAGGTGGAAGGAAGCGAGTTTGTTCAAGGGACTTGACCCAATTGTGAGAGGGAGTGGGTTTTGGAAAACCACCAGACCTGAGTGTGGGAGGGAGTTTGTGGAAAGGGACAAGACCAAAGAGGGAGACTGGCAGCTCCAGACCAAAGAAGGGGTGATAAGCAGGTTGAGGTAGTGGAACAGGACTCCAGCTTCACGTAAGTATAAAACACCAGCGGTACAGCGCCCATACCCAGTAGCAGTATCCCAGGGTTTGTGCTATAGTGGTTCAGGAATTGTAAATTAAATAAAAACTAGACATGTGGATTCGTTTTAGTACTAAAACGATTTAGTCCGAATTTTGGGATAATTTAGTTTTCGTATGACTCAAGAGATACGAAGCTACTCAGTCCAAAAAACGAAAGAAACGAAAGGAAAATGCATTACATTTTAGTTTCAGTCCTTTTTGTAATATTACATTAATAAGTGAAGGAGACCAGCAATGAAGAGCGCAACATCGCAAAGCTACATGCGCCAGTCATCTCTTCTCTGAGCTTCCAGACCGATTTACGTTAATGTTTTCCCTCTCCCCTGCTTTTATAATCCAGTCTGTCTCCCCCATAGAGATACAAAGTTTAAGTAGAAGTTCCCTCTCCTGCGCTGGATAAGCATTGCATTCCGAATTTCTGCTCCCTCCACATGCCAATGCAGTAGGATGTTCTATACAGAGAGGGGCATTAATTAATGCAGGAGGATGTTCTATGCATTACGCAGCGAGGCGTATTAATGCAGTAGGAGGTTATATACATTATAAAGAGAGGGGTAATAATTAATGCAGGAGGATGTTCTATACATTATACAGAGAGGAGCATTTTTTTTAGCCCTTTAAATACAGCGGCTGTGAGCGCTGAGATCAGCTGCTTGTTACATTATCTCTGAGTACAATGTATCAGGCTCAACGGTTACAGTAACTGATTGCTGCTCATCTCAGCACTCAGAATTTCAGTAAAACAAGGAAATAATATTGTTATAACCAATTATATATAAAAATATTATTTACTAGTTTTACTGAAGCTCTGAGCGCTGTGATGAGCAGAAGTCAGTAACAGCTTTGCCTGACACGTTGTGCTGAGAGTGTGAGATACTGTAACAAGCAGTCGATCTCAGGCCTCTTAAGGAGCCACCACTACAATATTAATTGTATCCGCTGGTTTTCGGATGAATGAAATTAGTTTTCATACTAAAGAACTGAAAACTAATTTCTTTAGTAACTAAATAAATTGCGTTTTAGAACCAATCCATTAGTTCAAAACCAAATTTTGTGCTGTGCACATGTCTAATAAAAAAAAACTGGTTATGTCCGACATAACCCTACAACAAAATCATGCTGAGTAAAGCAGCGGCACATCTTCTCCATTTGGCACGAAGCAGAATGAGAGGTTTAATGCAGTCTGGCTGTAAACAGTGTGTGCTGTACACAAATCGATTAAATCGACAGCCGATTAGTTGTCAACTATTCGCATTATGGAATATTTTCATTATCGATTAGTTGCCAATTAATCGATAAGTTTATACTATGTTCTGAAACATAACCCACATTCATGCCATGGAAGTGGCTTTGTTCCCCGATGAGTTAGCGTGTCGATACAGATTTAATATAGAGATAAATGATTTTGCACATAATTTCTTGTCGGGGCGAGTTCATTCAAATTTAAAAACGCATTGACATTCTGCAAAGGCATCTCCCGCACTCAGCACATACCATTCATGTATGACCTCACATGGAGATAATGTCCACCATTGGTTCTGAAACATTTCACCCTCTCAGGACACACAAACTGCTTATCAGCTGTGTGTATTCTTGTGTGCGCGTCTCTAAGGAGCTGCCTTTCCCACATTCAGGACACACAAAGGGTTTCTCTTCCGAGTGATACCATGAGATGAGCTTAAATAAACATATCTCTACCAATTTATCTCCTGTATGAATGCTCTCATGTATATCATGTAATGTAACCATCTATTGCTCTAAAACACCTTCCAACTATCAGACCATTCAAACCGCTTCCCTCCTATATAAACTATATTGTACAGAAACACTATTTTATCCAGAGAACAGTTTTAAAATGAATGGCTACACTCCTCTGTGAGTCCTCTCATGTACAGTAAGAGAGTGCTTTCTTCCAAAACATTTGCCACATTCAGAACATGGATAAGGCTTCTCTCCTGTATGAATTCTCTCATGTCGAGTAAGCGCATACTTTGTTCTGAAAAATTTCCCACATTCAGAACATGCAAGCGGCTTCTCTCCTGTATGAATTCTCTCATGTGAATTAAGCTCACCCTTTGTTCTAAAACATTTCTCACATTCAGAACATGCATACGGCTTCTCTCCTGTATGAATATTTTCATGTAGAGTAAGCTCATACTTTGTTCTAAAATATTTCTCACACTCAGAACATGGATAAGGCTTCTCTCCTGTATGAATTCTCTCATGTCGAGTAAGCGCATACTTTGTTCTGAAAAATTTCCCACATTCAGAACATGCAAGCGGCTTCTCTCCTGTATGAATTCTCTCATGTGAAGTAAGCTCACCCTTTGTTTTAAAACATTTCTCACATTCAGAACATGCATACGGCTTCTCCCCTGTATGAATTCTTTCATGTTTTGTAAGATTGCCCATTGTTATAAAACATTCCCCACACTCAGAACATGGATAAGGCTTCTCTCCTGTATGAATTCTCTCATGTTCAGTAAGGTTATTCTTAATTCTAAAACACTTCCCACATTCAGAACATGCAAACGGCTTCTCTCCTGTATGAATTCTCTCATGTTCAGTAAGGTTATTCTTCATTCTAAAACACTTCCCACATTCAGAACATGCAAATGGCTTCTCTCCTGTATGAATTCTCTCATGTTCAGTAAGGTTATTCTTTCTTCTAAAACACTTCCCACATTCAAAACACGCAAACGGCTTCTCTCCTGTATGAATTCTCTCATGTGAAGTAAGCTCACCCTTTGTTTTAAAACATTTCTCACATTCAGAACATGCATACGGCTTCTCCCCTGTATGAATTCTTTCATGTTTTGTAAGATTGCCCATTGTTATAAAACATTCCCCACACTCAGAACATGGATAAGGCTTCTCTCCTGTATGAATTCTCTCATGTTCAGTAAGGTTATTCTTAATTCTAAAACACTTCCCACATTCAGAACATGCAAACGGCTTCTCTCCTGTATGAATTCTCTCATGTGAAGTAAGCTCACCCTTTGTTCTAAAACATTCCCCACACTCAGAACATGGATAAGGCTTCTCTCCTGTATGAATTCGCTCATGTTCAGTAAGGTTACTCTTTCTTCTAAAACATTTCCCACATTCAGAACATGGATACGGCTTCTCTCCTGAATGAATTCTCTCATGTATAGTAAGCTCACCTTTTATTCTGAAGCATTTCCCACATTCAGAGCATGCAAACAGCTGCTCTACTATGTGAACTCTGTTTTTACGAAGATTTGCCTTTGTGCTTAAACATTTCTCACTGTCAGGGCACAGAAATGTTCCAGATGACAGTCCTGGATTTTCTGAGGAGTTCAAAGCTTCATCCTTGATCATTATTTCTTCTTGCTCTTCTGGCAGAGGCTTTGTGATGTATTCCTCAACATATGGCGGGAGTCCTTCAAAAGCAATTCCTGAAGACATTTTAGGATTATTTTTCTGTACTCCTGGGGGGATACAATAATTTACTATGTCACCAAACCAAACGCAGCCATGTCAAACCTCCCTTTATGCTAGCATGGGTTGCCAAGGATTTCTTTGGCTTTAAGAAATGTTTAGTTTTAATCAGAGTCCCTACCCCCATACTTAAAAAAAAAAAAAAAAAAAAAAGGTACAAATGGTCTAACGTGGAGACATATACAAAAGAGATTTTCACCCACACTAGGTGAATTCTCTGTCTAGAGAGGTTTCTCTGATTTAGCAGATCATATAAATAAAGTTGGATGAAAAAAAACAGGATATAGATTTAATATGCAACATCATCCAGTATGACAATCTGTATCTATTAAATATAAATCAGATTATCCATCTGAGGAAAGGGATTTAGGGGTTATTATTTCAGAGGATCTAAGGGTAAGTAGTCAATGTAATAGAGCAGCAGGAAATGCTAGCAGAATGCTTGGTTGTGTAGGGAGAGGTATTAGCAGTAGGAAAAGGGAAGTGCTCATGCCACTGTACAGAGCACTGGTGAGACCTCACTTGGAGTACTGAGTGCAGTACTGGAGACCGTATCTCCAGAAGGATATAGACATCTTAGAGAGAGTTCAGAGAAGGGCTACTAAAATGGTGTACGGCTTGAAGGAGGCTTAATGATCTTAACATGTACAGCTTGGAAAAAAGATGAGACAGAGGAGATATGATAGAAACATTTAAATACGTAAAGGGAATCCACAAGGTAGAGGAAGGGAGTATATTTAAAAGGAAACAAAGTAGCAAAACAAGAGGACATAGTCTTAGATTAGAGGGGCAAAGGTTTAAAAGTAACATCAGAAAGCATTATTTTACTGAGAGGGTGGTGGATACATGGAACAGTCTTCCAGTTGAAGTGGTAGAGGCCAAAACAGTAATTGAATTTAAGCAAGCATGGGATAGGCATAAGGCTATCCTAAACAAAAGATAAATCCAGGTAAAGTATCCATGTAATTGGGCAGACTAGATGGGCCGAAAGGTTCTTATCTGCCGACATTTTTCTATGTTTCTATGTTTCTATAACGCTGCATAAAATACCTTTTTGGGTTTAATGATAAATTCCACAGGAGCAGAATAGTTTTCTATCAGTAGGACCAAATGAATGTCTCTTTAAATCTGCAAAATATAAACCAACAAAACATAGTGGGTTATACACAAGTCCATTTCACCAAAAATAGGGTGCATACACTATTCACCGTATATTCACTTTATTTTGCCAAAAATGGAGTTGCCGAAGCAGTTATCAGACGTTGGTGAAAAGCTCCGAATTGGCCTCGTTGAAATCAACTGAACGAGAGAAATATAGCCAATAGGAGATTAAAGCAATAAAAATGAATTAGAAATGTGTCTAAATAATAAAAAAGCCCTTTAAAACAAAATAAAAAGGTCTGTTTAAAAATTCAAAAATATCTTTTAAATAAAATAAAACTAAAAAGATATTCCATTTATTACATTGGAACCTGTGGGATTCGAATGTTTAAACCTGTCGAATTGAAACTCCAATAATCAGGGCACTTTGCGGCAATTCTCGAACCCATGACATACTTGAAAACGAGAGAAATCTCAATGTATCCTTCCTGGTAAAATCCTTTATAAATATATAAATATAAATATATATAAATTCAGAGTTTGGTGAATAGATGAATCGTTATTTGTCTATAGGACAATTTCTGTGCTGCCGAATTGCTGCAAAATGCACTGTATTTCACTGTCAATTCATCTGCATTCAGTGAAAATACAGCTTTGTGAAACAATAATTGTCCCGAAATTGCACCAGATTCACCCCACTTTGTGGAATTTGGACCTTAGTGAATAACCCTTATAGGGTTTTCCACTCCAGCCAGCAAAAAAACATATATGGTGCAATATTCCCTAGTGAACGCCAAAGGAAGCGTTTGGATGAGTAGCGTTAACGCCAAGATAGGGGACTTTAACGTGTACCCCCATATTCCATACCTGACGCTAAACCCCTAAGAAATCACTTTCAGGGTTATTCAAAGAGATCCGAATTGCTGGCAAAAGGTAAACGAATGCTGAAATTCAGCATTCGGTTACCTGTCCTTTCTATTCAGCTATCCAGAGAGCAGGCAGTTCACTAAGTGTTGGCGAATTGCCTGCACATACAGTGCCTGTTCGAGGGCAGTGCATTCCCCATAGAGCAGCAATGCTTCGTCTATTCAGAGAACACAATCCAGCAGTGAAAAGTTGCCGAAATGCCCTGCCAGTCGGTGGTTTCATTCAACAGGTTTAAATGGGCAAATCCCATAGGCTTCAATGTTAAAAATATTCCCGTTTTAATTCAATATCTAATAAACCTTTTATTATTTTATTCTGCAGTAAAAAGTCTCTTTATTTTTAGAATCTGCTAGGTATTTTTCAGGATTTATTAGTGAAAAAAAATTCTTTCTGTAACATCCTTTTTTATTATCATTCATTGTATCTTATATGTAAATTTCAGACATTTTCGTTCAGTAGTTTCTTTGCAAACAGCGTTTCACATTTCTTTTTTTTTTATAATTCAAAGTTTATTGTAAAGAAAAAGCCAAAAACCGAGAATACATAAAATAAGGACAAAAATACAAAGTATAACATAGAAAAGTACTCAGAACAAATTAGTCACATACAACCAGAAATAAGTGCTAAGGGGGAGGGATGCAGGTTTCGAGAAGGTATAGTAGCATTCAACTTAGTGGCGGTACACATAAGACATCCGTCCATATGTAGTTGCAAAACAGGAGAACTGAACAAATCCAAAATTCTATGCGTTCGAAACCCCACATTACCAAAATCCCTAGGGTGTATCCCATCACGACACACACAAAAAAAAAGGGGGGGGGGAAGATACCAGCTTCCGTAGTCTCATGGTTGTAGTACCAAGGAAAGAAAGAAAGAAAAAATGGGAAGAGGAGTAAGAGATGATAAAATAAGGTAGGGGGAGTAAAGAGAGAGAAGAGGAAAGGGGAAGTAGGGGGGGGACACCTAAGACTATACACATATAGACATCGACGCAGACACAGATATAATGGAAAGGGCAATCTCATCTTCGCCCGGGCATCGGCATCCACCGCTCCCATCCAGTCAGGTCACGCCCCAACACATACATAGAGATTCAACCCCGTACAACAAGCACAACCTGTCTAAACCCCCCCGGGTGCATCGAATCGCAACGACGCAGTATATCTCTCCCAGTAAAACCATTTCATAGCAAATTCTGGCAACAATCCCCTAGTTTCCGCGTCCAATCGGTCAACAGACCGGAGGGCCTCCACTTTCCCGACCCAGTCCTGCAAGGAGGGCGTTCTATTGGATCTCCAAAGGACGGGCAGAAAAAAGCATCAGTAGTAAAACTGATCTTTTAAGAGACTTGAGAGGCAATGGGATATGGAGAAGCAAAAAACATTCCGTGTGAGGGGTAGGATCACATCGGTCACTTGGCGGACAGCCTCCTGAATCCGACTCCAAAACCTTTGCAGATCAGGGCAAGACCACCAGATATGCATATACCGTATTTTTCGCTCCATAAGACGCACCTGACCATAAGACGCACCTAGTTTTTAGAGGAGGAAAACAGGAAAATAAATATTCTGAATCAAATAGTGTAATAATGGATACTGCCCCAGCTCCTCTCATGGATATACTGCCCCAGCTCATGGATACTGTCCCCCAGCTCATGGATACTGCCCCCCAGCTCATGGATACTGCCCCCAGCTCATAGATACTGTCCCCCAGCTCATGGATAATGCCCAAAATCACACATGGATATGCCCCAGCTCATGGATATACTGCCCCAGCTCATGGATTTGCCCCAGCTCATGGATTTGCCCCAGCTCATGGATTTGCCCCAGCTCATGGATAATGCCCCAGCTCATGGATAATGCCCCAGCTCATGGATAATGCCCCAGCTCACACATGGATAATGCCCCAGCTCACACATGGATTTGCCCCAGCTCATGGATATACTGCCCCAGCTCATGGATTTGCCCCAGCTCATGGATATGTCCCAGCTCATGGATATGCCCCAGCTCACACATGGATATGCTCCAGCTCACACATGGATATGCCCCAGCTCACACATGGATATGCCCCAGCTCACACATGGATTTGCTCCAGCTCACACATGGATAATGCCCCAGCTCATGGATATGCCCCCAGCTCATGGATTTGCCCCAGCTCATGGATTTGCCCCAGCTCACACATGGATATGCCCCAGCTCATGGATTTGCCCCAGCTCATGGATATGCCCCAGCTCATGGATATGCCCCAGCTCACACATGGATATGCCTCAGCTCACCTGCCCCCGCCGCGTTCGTCTCCCTCTGAGCGTGAGTCTGGCGGCAGGAAGCTTGGGCACTCGCCTGGGGGAGCCACGTGACTGCGATCTCGCGAGATCGCGGTCACGTGGCTTCCCCAGGCGAGTGCCCAAGCTCCTTCCCGCCGGACGCACGCTCAAAGGGAGTCGAACGCGGCGGCGGGTGAGCTGCGGCATATCATCATTTTTGGGCATAATTTTTTGGACATTCGCTCCATAAGACGCACCCACTTTTCCCCACACTTTTTGGCGGGAGAAAAGTATGTCTTATGGAGCGAAAAATACGGTAAGTGCCACGGTTTGCCTCACATCTCCAGCAGTCCGGCGCGGTCGCGGGAAATAAGGAGTGCAGAAAAAAGGCGATCTATACCAAAATGTCACACTCTTATAAGAATTTTCCTGGACACGCGTCGCACCGCATCCTTTATGTATAAGTGTTTAGGTCTGGATCCATTGTTCATCAGAGATATCAAGTGCTAACTCCCGGTCCCAACGTAAAACGTAGGACTGGACAGTAGCGTCAGTCGACTGTCGTCAGTTGACTGAGATTATAAAGAGTCAATATCCCGTGTGCCAGTGAGCGGCCATCCAGGCAATATGCCTCAAATGGAAGAGGCGACCGACTCAGGCTATAGCCACCGTCAAGCGAGCTCAGATATGTTTTCAGTTGGAAAATATTGAAGCGCTCCAGAAAGGTGGGCGGGCCCAGCTGCTGATTAAGTGTGAGTTCATCCAAGTTGCCGTCTGCAGGGATATTCATGGCTCTCAGTCTCGTCCCACCAGGCAGAAAGAGGCAAAGCAATTTATAAGAGCTTCCAAAGCACACGCAGAAGAGAAAATAGCCCAGTCAGTAAAAAAGGGGGACAAAACATTTTTTAGATACATAAACGAGAAAAGAAAAGTAAAACAAGGATTAGTTAGATTAAAAACAAAGGAAGGAAGGTATGTAGAAGAGGATAAAAGTCTCGCTGACTGCCTCAATGAATATTTTTGTTCAGTCTTTGCAGAAGAAAAGGAAGGAAAGGGACCTCAGTTAGGAGAGAACACTAAAGAGACATTTACATATGAGTTTACAGAGGAGGAGGTTCTACAGCAGATGTCTAAAGTAAAGATAAATAAGTCAATGGGGCCTGATGGGATCTACCCTAAATTATTAAAAGAGCTCAGTGATGTAATAGCAAAACCGTTAACGGGAGTCGTCCCAGAAGACTGGAAATTAGCAAATGTTGTGCCCATTTACAAGAAGGGTAGTAGGGAGGAATCGGGGAACTATAGGCCAGTTAGTCTTACGTCAATAGTGGGGAAATTAATGGAAACCATGTTAAAGGAAAGGATTGTTGAACATCTAAAAACACATAGATTACAGGATCAGAAACAACATGAGTTTACCTCAGGGGGATCATGCCAAACTAATCTTATTGATTTTTTTGATTGGGTAACAAAAATAATAGACACAGGTGGTGCAGTAGACATTGATTATTTAGATTTCAGTAAGGCTTTTGATACTGTTCCGCATAGAAGGCTTATCAATAAATTGCAATCTTTGAGCTTGGATTCCAATATTGTTGAATGGATTAGGCAGTGGCTGAGTGACAGGCAACAGAGGGTTGTGGTAAATGGAGTTTATTCGGCGCAAGTTGTTACCAGTGGGGTACCTCAGGGGTCAGTACTTGGATCCATTCTATTTTTATTCGTGATATTGCAGAAGGTATTAATGGAAAAGTATGTCTTTTTGCTGATGACACAAAGATTTGCAACAGGGTTGACATTCCTGGAGGGATTAGCCAAATGACAAATGATTTAGGTAAACTAAAAAAATGGTCGGAGCTGTGGCAATTGAGTTTTAATGTGGATAAGTGCAAGATAATGCACCTGGGACGTAAAAACCCAAGGGCTGAATATAGAATATTTGATACAGTCCTAATCTCAACATCTGAGGAAAGGGATTTAGGGGTTATTATTTCAGAGGATCTAAGGGTAAGTAGTCAATGTAATAGAGCAGCAGGAAATGCTAGCAGAATGCTTGGTTGTGTAGGGAGAGGTATTAGCAGTAGGAAAAGGGAAATGCTCATGCCACTGTACAGAGCACTGGTGAGACCTCACTTGGAGTACTGTGTGCAGTACTGGAGACCGTATCTCCAGAAGGATATAGACATCTTAGAGAGAGTTCAGAGAAGGGCTACTAAAATGGTGTACGGCTTGAAGGAGAAAAGTTACCAGGAAAGGCTTAATGATCTTAACATGTACAGCTTGGAAAAAAGACGAGACAGAGCAGATATGATAGAAACATTTAAATACGTAAAGGGAATCCACAAGGTAGAGGAAGGGAGTATATTTAAAAGGAAACAAAGTAGCAAAACAAGAGGACATAGTCTTAGATTTGAGGGGCAAAGGTTTAAAACATCAGGAAGCATTATTTTACTGAGAGGGTGGTGGATACAGGAACAGCCTTCCAGTAGAAGTGGTAGAGGCCAAAACAGTAATTGAATTTAAGCAGGCATGGGATAGGCATAAGGCTATCCTAAACAAAAGATAAATCCAGGTAAAGTATCCATGTAATTGGGCAGACTAGATGGGTCGAAAGGTTCTTATCTGCCGAAATTTTTCTATGTTTCTATGACAATTTACATTTGTGTCACAGGCGCAAGGTCAGTGATACCGGGTCTGGGTCCGTCTTAGGGGAAGTCGGCGGGGTAGGGGGAAGCCACGGTATCGCCCACAGCGCGTGCTCTGCAAGGGCTTCCTCAATATCCAACCAACGTTTGTCCGGGTTAGACGTGGACCAATCCACCACTCGGGCTAAATCTCAAGCGTGGTAGTATTTCCTGGGATCTGGGAGAGCCAGACCTCCCCTATGCTTCTGTCGACAGCAAAACTTACACGTGGCCGACCCATCGGCCAGATAAAAACACAGGAGTATCATTCTCAATGCCGTGAAAAAGGTAAGGGGGATGAAGATCGGCAAAGTACTGAAAAGGTAAAGAAGTCTTGGTAGGAGGTTCAATTTTAGGGCGGCGATCCTGCCCATCCAAGAAATTATACGAGTATTCCATTCAGAGAGATTTTTAAAAGGTGGTGAGTACAGTCAGAAAGTTAGCTTCGTAGATTTGCCGCTCAGTAGAGACGAGCCAAACTCCCAAATATAGCATATGATGGGCACAGAAACGGAAAGGGTAATCTCTCCACACGATGCGGACAGTAGGCGAGTCCAAGGTTACATTAAGGAACTCGGATTTCTCCTGATTAACCTTGTAGCCGGCCACCTCTCCGTAGGTCTCCAAAGTACGGGTAATCGCAGGGAGAGAGATATCAGGTTTAGAAACCATAAAAAGTAGGTCATCTGCGTAAGCAGACACCTTATGGCAGGAAGTATGACCAGAAATCCCCAAAATGCTTTAATTTCTACGAATCGCTTCTAACAATGGCTCAAGGATCAGGGCGAATAATAGTGGGGAAAGGGGGCATCCCTGACACGTGCCATTATGAATGGTTATGTTCCCAGACAACGCCCCGTTAGCTCTAACTCGAGCAGTAGGGGCATGATAAAGCGCCAATAGCCATTTAAGAAAAGGTCCCCGCATCCCTATTCGGCGCAGAGCAGAGAGCATGAAGCCCCATCCGAGCTCTATCAAAGGCCTTCTCCGCATCCGTAGAAAGCAAGAGAAGGCCAGTCAGTGAAGCATGAGCATGGCCCACCGCATCCAGGACGCGGGTCGTCGTATCTCGAGCCTCTCTCCCGGAAAAAAACCCTACCTGGTCCGGGTGCACCAGAGAAGGGAGGAGAGGCGCGAGACGGGCCGACATAATATTAGCTAAATGTTTGACGTCTGTGTTCAATAAAGAGATGGGCCTATAATTTCGGACGTCAGTTCCATCCTTCCCAGGTTTACAGATAACTGAGATAGTGGCTGCAAGCGTGTGATCGTGAAAAAAAAATAAAAAAATAAAAAAAATCGGCCATCCATTATAGCGGAGAAGAGAGTCTGCAGTCGGGGAGCCAAGGTAGAGGAAAAGGTCTTATAATATTCTGCTGCCAGGCCATCAGGTCCCGGGCATTTGCCATTTTGTAGGCCCTTCAGGGCTAATTGAATCTCCACCCCGGCTATCGGGTCGTCCAGCAGAGAAGATTGCGACGGCAATAGTGTGCGGCAAATGTTTTCAGTGAGAAAATCGTCAATCATTTCAGGGGAGGGTTCCGAACCCGGCTCCGAGTCCATATTATACAGATCTTGGTAAAAGCGCTAAAATTCTTTCAGCATGAAGTCCGGGCAAGTAGTCATAGCACCGCCTGGAAGTTTGAGCGTAGCGATCTATGCAGCATTGCGGCGCTTCCTAAGGATACGGGCAAGCAGTCTGCCAGGTTTCTTCTCATAGAGGCCGCAAAGCGGATGTCCGTGTCTAGTATGTCATTAAGCTCCCTGCATTTAGTCGTCAGGGTCGCATAATCAGAGGGCAATGCGGTGGAGTGGTGAGTCAACTCGAGGTCACGAATCTCAGATAATAACCTTTGTATAGTGTCCACACGATCTCTTTTGATAGCCGTAGCTCTACTAATGCAAACCCCACGGATAACCGCTTTATGGGCTTCCCATAAAGTAGGTGTGGAAACTTCAGGGGTATCATTTTCAGTGAAATAAGAGGTAAGATTGGCATCCACCTCGGCTACGAAAGTCGGGTCTTTAAGCAATGACGTGTTCATGCGCCAGTGGCGTTCCGAGGGACAAAACAGTGGGGAGAACAGGACAGTCAGGAGAGGGCAATGGTCTGACCACGTCCTCCAAACGTCCACTAGTTGCAAGTTATCCAAGGAGCGCCTCATATGGCGCAGCACGGAAGCGGGAACCAAACACCGGCCCACAGAGGCATCTACTCTAGGGTCTAAAGCGACATTAAAATTGCCTGCTACCACCAGCGTGCCAGCCATAAAACCGTAGAGGCGGCGCAGTATGGACACCAAACAGCAATGCTGATTTACGTTTGGGAGATACCCGCTACACGTTTGCATCACTGTATCTGCAAACAAACACTTCACAAACAGAAAGCGGCCCTCACAGTCCGTGAGGACCTCTTCCAGCGTCATAGGAATAAGATCGCTACTCCCCTGCTTTTACCTCCCTGAAAGTCACTAAAGTAACCGGTAGGATAGTCTGGATGAGTCAATTGAGGGGCCGAACCCTGCCTAAAATGTGTCTCCTGAAGTAAAAGCACCGAAGCTCGAAGCGCTCAGGCCTCACGCGCTTCTCAGGTATGTTGAGTCCCTTCGTGTTATATGTAAGAAAGCGTAAGGACCGCGGTGAGAAGCCAACAGGGGAGGCCATGCCTGGACAGGGGAGGCCATGCCTGGACAGGGGAGGAAGAGCCCCACCAGAATCAGACAAAACAGAAAAGCAAACGAACAGACAGAAAACAAGACAAGGATAGGGACAAGAACAGGGGATAAGGTTTAAGGGAGAAGAGGGAAATAGAAAAAGGGGGAAAAGAAAAAAAAAGAAAAGAAAGCAAAAAAAAAAAAAAAGGGGGGGGGAGAGAAAAACTGAGGTAGGAGACGCCTCAGGGTAAGACCTAAACGGATCCAAGAATATTGGTATCCGGTTAGCAGCCCTGAAGAGAGTCGGCGTCGGTTCCTCGAGGGCGAAGGAGTTGAGCTCATAATTCACACCAGACCAGAGAATAGTCAAAATGAATAACTACAGTTAATAAATAGCCACAAATAATTGAAAATAAAGTAGAAAGAAAATACAATACAATAAGCTCAACAGGAGAGTCCCCTCCGACTCTAAAAAATAGCTCATGAAAAACAGCACAAACAGATACATAGGGAGAGAAGAAAAAAAAAGGAAAAGAAAACCCCCCCACCCAGTCTTTGAAGTGGATAAATAAGGGGCAACTGCACAGTGTAACACCGTATACGGTGTGGAACCTATGTGAAAGCTAGTACACAGGGTATAAAGGGTGCCCCACACAGAGGTGAGACGTAAAAATGATTACAGGCACCATATTGAGAATAAATGCCGTCAGGCAAGCGAAAAAAACAAAACAATAAAAGAGAACCGTCCCTGTAGTATCCCCCACCCCCGTACAGGGAAGCGTAGAGTCACAGAGCAAAAATAAATAAATAAATAAATAAACCCCACCACAGATAAGGAGCAAATATACAGGTTATCACGGCAAATTACGTGGGAGAAAAATAAAAGCTATAATACAGGATATTCAGGTTGCCCCACATGAAGGCGGGACGTAAAAATTAGTACAGGTACAATAGTGATATCAGGTGTTGGTTGACAAGAAAAGATGTCGACCAGCAACAGAAAAATAAATAAATAAATAACCCTCCACAGCAATACGGATAAGGAGCAAAAATATGTGGTATCACGGCGGATAATATGGAAGAAACATGATAGCCCCAACACAGGGTATATAGGGTGCCCCACCCAAAGGTGGGGCGGAAAAAAATTATGGAGTGTGAGTGACAGCAAACGCACATCGTGTCAACCAATGGTGGGGCATGAACATCCAGTGACAACTTAGCACCCATATGATACCCCACCCGGAGGGGAGGTCAGACAAATTAAGTGCAAGACATAGCAAACACACAACACTCCATCCAGTAGTGGGGTCAAAAAATTAACTCAAAAAGTCATCCCACGTATCGTACGCCGTGCAGTAGTAGAGCATGCAAATGGAGTGAGCGACAGAAGAAACACACCTTAATCCACTCAATGGTGGGGCGGAAAAATTAATAATGGAAGGCAGTACAGTCATGGTACTCCACCCAGTGGGGAGGGCAGAAACATTTGGTGCGAGAGATAGGGAACGCACAAAAATAAAATGAGTGAAATAACAGATATACCGTATCCACCGTGTGATGGGGCATAAAAATTCAGGGTGTGGGTTGATATACACACGGGACCCCACCCATTGGGGGGGCAGAAAAGTTAAATGCAGGAGGCAAGAGACGCATAGCAACCCGCCTAATGATGGGGGACAAAAATTAAAGCGAAGAGGCAATAAACACAAAGTGCTCCATTCAGTGATGCGGTGCAAGGAGAGAGAAAAAAAAGGAGGGGGAAGCCCACTGACTACCATCAAGTAAAATACCAACAATAAACTGTACTCAGATGAAAACAGCAATATAATAACTCAAATTCCGACTGCAGCATCGTATGGAAGCAGGACGCCTAACTGGTCTCAAGGCGTCGCGTTCAGGCAGGAAGCAGGTGTTGACCATAAAAAGTCGAAAGAAAAATAGAACTCGGCACCCCGGCACTTAAAAAAAAAATAATTCCAGTGCAAGCTCGCAACGAGGTGGGTAAAACAGTAAAATGAAAAAAAATGTGTGGTGGGAGAGGCGCTTCTTCCAGCCAGTGGGGGTGTTCTTTAAGATGTTCCCTCTATTTAGATGAACAGTAAAATGACAACAAACAACAGGGCGTATCGAAGGAGCAGAACACATGACAAATCGCAGTCACAATGCTCCATAGTATCGCGGCACATACAGTTGTGTTCAAAATTATTCAACCCCCAATGCTGTAAAGTGTTTTAGGGAATTTAGTGTACATTTGTAATTGTATTCAGAATGAAATCCTACAAGGACTTTTTAAAGAGCCATATGCAACTAAAATGACATCAATTGGTTTTGTAATACAGTAGTAAATGTTTCTTTTGTGAATTCTTCATTGACACAATTATTCAACCCCTTAAAGACTACCACTCTGAAGAACAGAGGTTCATTCAAGTGTTTTCAATCAGGTATTGAAAACACCTGTGGATGTCACGGAGCAGCAATAAAGCATAATAAGCACCAATTTTTTTTTTAGAAAGGATTTTACTAGGAAGGATACATTGAGATTTCTCTTGTTTTCAAGTATGTCCTGGGTGGCGAGTGTGTACCGTTAGGTGTCTTGCCAAGGACACTTACTGGAGAGGTTGCTCGCTGGGATTGAACCCATGACTCCACAGGCTCTCTCCATGCAGAGCAGTAATGTTACCTCTACTCCACCCAGCCGGCACAATTAGGCAGCTTTAAAATGACTGTGATACTCAGCTCCTTCTAGACATTTACTGGTGTGGTTACAAAGATGGTGAAGTCAAGAGAATGGTCCAGGAAGACAAGAGAAGAGGTGATTACTCTTCACAGGAAGGTCAATGGCTATAAGAAGATTGCAAAGATGTTAAACATACCAAGAGAGACCATAGGAAGCATCATTCGCAAATTCAAGGCAAAGGGCACTGTTGAAACGCTACCTGGTCGTGGCAGAAAGAAGATGCTGACTTCGACTGCTGTGCGCTACCTGTAGCGTAGAGTGGAGAAAAGTCCCCGTGTGACTGCGGAGGAACTGAGAAAAGCTTTGTCAAATGTGGGTACTGAAGTTTCAGCTCAGACAATACGGCGCACACTGCGTAATGAAGGCCTCCATGCCAGAACTCCCAGGCGCACCCCCTTGCTGTCTCCAAAGAATAAGAAGAGTCGACTGCAGTATGCCAAAAGTCATGTGGACAAACCACAGAAGTTTTGGGATAGTGTTCTGTGGACTGATGAAACAAAATTAGAACTGTTTGGGCCCATGGATCAACGCTATGTTTGGAGGAGGAAGAACAAGGCCTATGAAGAAAAGAACACCTTGCCTACTGTGAAGCATGGCGGGGGGTCAATCATGCTTTGGGGCTGTTTTGCTTCTGCAGGTACAGGGAAGCTTCAGCGTGTGCAAGGTACCATGAATTCTCTTCAGTACCAGGAGATATTGGATGACAATGTGATGCAGTCCGTCACAAACCTGAGGCTTGGGAGACGTTGGACCTTTCAACAGGACAATGATCCCAAGCATACCTCCAAGTCCACTAGAGCATGGTTGCAGATTAAAGGCTGGAACATTTTGGAGTGGCCATGGCAGTCACCTGACTTAAATCCGATTGAGAACTTCTGGTGGGACTTAAAGAAAGCAGTTGCAGTGCGCAAGCCTAAGAATGTGACTGAACTGGAGGCTTTTGCCCATGACGAATGGGCGAAGATACCCGTAGATCGCTGCAAGACACTTGTGTCAAGCTATGCTTCACGTTTAAAAGCTGTTATAACTGTAAAAGGATGTTGTACTAAGTACTAAGATTGAATGTCACTTGGGGGTTGAATAAAACTGATAATGATGTGAGCACAGAAAAGACATTTGTGCTTATTTCATTATAAATGTTATGTTATATTTGTCTGACCTACACGTGCCTCTTTGATTTAATTGTAAGCAAGATGAATGATCAAAATCAATGTCAAACTGGCCAAAACACTCAATTTCAGTGGGGGTTGAATAATTTTGAACACAACTGTACAGTGGGGCAAAACATTATTTAGTCAGCCACCAAATGTGCAGGTTCTCCCACTTAAAATGATGAGAGAGGCCTGTAATTGTCATCATGGGTACACTTCAACTATGAGAGACAAAATGAGAAGAAAAAAATCCAGAAAATCACATTGCAAATAATTTTTTTTAAAATCAGACAAATTATGGTGGAAAATAAGTATTTGGTCAATATAAAAAGTCCATCTCAATACTTTGCTATATATCCTTTGTTGGCAATGACAGGTGTCAAACGTTTTCTGTAAGTCTTCACAAGGTTTTCACCCACTGTTGCTGGTATTTTTGCCCATTCCTCCATACAGATCTCCTCTAGAGCAGTGATGTTTTGGGGCTGTCGCTGGGCAACACAGACCTTCAACTCCCTCCAAAGGTTTTCTATGGGGTTGAGATATGGAGACTGGCTAGGCCACGCCAGGACCTTGATATGCTTCTTACGAAGCTACTCCTTCGTTGCCCGGCGGTGTGTTTGGGATCATTGTCCTGCTGAAAGACCCAGCCGCGTTTCATCTTCAATGCCCTTGCTGATGGAAGGAGGTTTTCACTCAAAATCTCACGATACATGGCCCCATTCATTCTTCCCTTTACACGGATCAGTCGTCCTGGTCCCTTTGCAGAAAAACAGCCCCAAAGCATGATGTTTCC
The DNA here is from genome assembly GCA_009667805.1 of Leptobrachium leishanense. NCBI lineage: Eukaryota > Metazoa > Chordata > Amphibia > Anura > Megophryidae > Leptobrachium > Leptobrachium leishanense. The sequence continues at coordinate 2,148 of RXON01000371.1, read as the reverse complement.
GCCACCATGCTTCACAGTAGGTTTGGTGTTCTTTGGATGCAACTCAGCATTCGCTCTCCTCCAAAACACGACGATTTGAGTTTTTACCAAAAAGTTCTACTTTGGTTTCATCTGACCATATGACATTCTCCCAATCCTCTTCTGGATCATCCAAACGCTCTCTAGCAAACTTCAGACGGGCCCGGACATGTACTGGCTTAAGCAGGGGGACACGTCTGGCACTGCAGGATTTGAGTCCCTGGCGGCATAGTGTGTTACTGATGGTAGCCTTTGTTACTTTGGTCCCAGCTCTCTGCAGGTCATTCACTAGGTCCCCCCGTGTGGTTCTGGGATTTTTGCTCACCGTTCTTGTGATAATTTTGACCCCACAGGGTGAGATCTTGCGTGGAGCCCCAGATCGATGGAGATTATCAGTGGTCTTGTATGTCTTCCATTTTCTAATGATTGTTCCTACAGTTGATTTCTTCACACCAAGCTGCTTGCCTATTGCAGATTCAGTCTTCCCAGCCTGGTGCAGGTCTACAATTTTGTTTCTTGTGTCCTTCGACAGCTCTTTTGGTCTTGACCATAGTGGAGTTTGGAGTGTGTCTGTATGAGGTTGTGGACAGGTGTCTTTTATACTGATAACAAGTTCAAATAGGTGCCATTCATACAGGTAATGAGTGGAGGACAGTCACAGAGGAGCATCTTAAAGAAGACGTTACAGGTCTGTGGGAGCCAGAAATCTTGCTTGTTTGTACTGTACTGTAGGTGACCAAATATTTATTTTCCACCATAATTTGCAAATCAATTCTTTAAAGATCAGACAATGTGATTTTCTGGATTTTTTTGTCTCTCATAGTTGGAGTATACCCATGATGACAATTACAGGCCTCTCTCACCTTTTTAATTGGGAGAACCTGCACAATTGGTGGCTGACTAAATACTTTTTTGCCCCAATGTAGGTGCAGCAGAGCGTCTCTGGAGCAATAGCACACACAGTCCCGACATAGAAAACCCCATTGATCAACCCCACTGATCGCGGGTATGACAGCTAAGGGAAGCAAGGGCATCGTAGGTACCAGGAAGCAGTCGGTGCCAAATGTCAGGGCGCTCAGTCTTGCGCAATGGGTAAATTGCAAAAAAACCCGGGTCAACAGGTGGTCAAGATCCCCGAATACGGGGAGGGTTATGAGGCGTTCACAATACAGCCTAGTGTGATACAAAATGAGGTGCAGAATCGGGGCTACAGCTGGTTTCAATAGGCGACTTGGGCAGAAACCTCAGGCAATGACATTGGGGTCCGCTGGGGCTCTGTCCCGGGACCGTCGCTGGCACCCACGAGATCTCCGCCTGCGGGCTCCCAGTGGGGCCATTGGAGCAGTACGATGGTCTTCCGATTCCCAGTTCCGGACACAAAGTACCGGCAGATCCATCGCTGCCGTAAAGGAGGGGACATCAGAGGGGTGGCAGATAGCGTGGCTCACACCATTCTTCAGGGCCGACATTTGAAAAGGAAAGCCCCAGCGATAAGGTATATTGGCCTGACGTAAGGCCTGAGTCACAGGCTGCAAACGGAGTCTGGCAGCCAGCGTAAAGGGGGATAGATCTTGAAAAATTCCAGCATGCTACCGTGGAAGTCCCATGTGCGGGACGAACGTGCAGCAGTCATAATCTTTTCCTTCAATGTAAAATCCGGTAGACAGCAAACAATATCCCAAGGGGGTGCAGTTGGCGGCGGTTTCGGGCGCAAGGCTCTACGAACGCGATCAATTAGGATTGGGGCGTCAGGCGGCCGGCTCAGCACCATGTGAAATATCTCAGGAAGGGTGGTACGCAAATCCTCCGGGCCATCAACCTCCAACAAGCCGCGGATGCGAATATTGTGGCGACGGCGTCTGTTGTTGAGGTCGTCGACGCGGCGTTGTAAGTCACCAAAGGCCACCGGGGGAGGCGGTTGTGCCAGGGGGGTGATTCATCCAATCTTCCAGGCGACTCACTCTAGACGTCAAGGCCTCAACGTTGGTCCTTACCTCCTGAATGTCACCCGCAAAACTCTCCCGCAAGTCTGCCACCAGGTCAGCTTTGGTTGGTAACGATGAGATGAGGCGCTCCAAGCGGCAGATGGCTTCAGTGTTATCTGCTATCGGGGCCATCTTGGTCTCCGGT
>RXON01000370.1:0-46587 GCA_009667805.1 Leptobrachium leishanense | reverse complement strand
GACGGAGAGGAGAAGTTATCTCACTGTAACAGTAAATGAATTTTGAGAGCTAATTGGTCATGCCAAGAAACCTCTATAACACATGTTTGTCCTCTTTGACAGGCATTTGGTGAATGGCCTTGGTTTTTTCAGGATCAGGCTTAACACCTTATATCTGTGAGAAGGTGGCCTACATACGGCACCTCTGAAACTCTAAAGCAACATTTAGTGGGGTTTAGGGATGAGCTGTTCGGTTCGATCAGTTGGGAGTTCGACTCGAACATTGGCAGTTCGAAAGTTCACGAACTGCGAACCTTTAGGCATGTTCGGTTCGAAAGAAAAAAAAAGTTTATTTCTAGATTTAAGTATTTTTTATACTTTAATAGACTCTTTAACTGCAGAATATTATAAGCAACGGTTTATTAGATATTGAATTAAAAAACTACCCAGGGCAAGAAGGCATGCATGTGGGCGATGATTAGCAATGGACGGACTGTGTACGTCGTCAAGAAGCGGTATGTATAATAGCATAAACCATGTTACATACACATAACACACATTACATACATCTACCAACATATGTCAACACCTGCTGCAGCGTAATGTATTATCTGTTTGTCAGACAAATGTGACACTCATAAAATTATTCTGGCTTTATATAAAATATTTGCACACGTGTACATTTTTCTGAAACTTTCACACCTTAAAATTACATGTGCTTAGAGTGCATGAGGCTTGCATAGGATTTTTTGCGCCGCCTGTGTGTTTCATCTTTAAAATGCTGCAATGGGTGATGTGGATTTTCTAGCTTACAAGGAAAGCATGCTTTACAGTCTGCCTAATGTCTAGGTGCAAAGATTCTCACCTCTAAATGACATGTGCTTACAGTAGGGCCCTCAAACGGTGTAAACAGGTGTTAATTAGTGTTCGGAAATAACATGTGCTTCTAATTAGTCTGGTCTCATGAATTTGATACATTGCCTGCAGACTAGGTGTGGCTCCTGCACATGTATGAACACTGTGCTTCTGAAATCTAAAGAAGTGTTCATTTCTATTACATGTTCCTCTGATGTGCTGTTTAACCCCTTAAGGACCAGGGCTCTGTAAAGCCAATCATTAATGATGTAGATGTTACGTCATTTGTCATCAAGGGCTTAATAAAATCTTTATCACACTCCTATAGATTTAAACGTAATATTCCAGTATTTGTATGTCATGTACCTCTCCCGAAGGGCCTATGTGAGCATACAATTATTATTGTGTTAGATCTATAGTTTTGGTGCAAGCGTGGTGGAAGGGCTTGCTGCTTCTGCATTAGTAACACAACGTGAAAATGTCTATCATAAAGCGTACAAGCTGAGTCCCTAGAGTCTCTGACTATCCATTGTCATATATACCTTGCTTTATACATATAATACATTTCCTCATCTAACAGGATAGTAGCCAGTCCCTGTGCATTTTAACCCCTTAAGGGTGGCTAGGTGTCGTGTGTGGGTCTCTGATGGCGATATTTCTTTACATCCTACAAATCCTACCACTTCACGGGCAGGTTATGGGGACCTCCTAGGCACGATATTTGAAGGAATTTTTTGTTTTTATTTTTAACCCTTATTCTATGGAAAACTCACTGTTCCTTTAAAAACGTCTTTTTAAACTGTTTTGTCCTTGTTTCCTGTCCCCCAGGGAACTACCCGGACCCCCATACACCTTTTTATGGCAAATATCTTGCATATATGCCCTCTTGGGCACTCTAAAAATCGAACTTTTGAGTTCGGTTCGTGTTCGTGTTCGCGTTCGAACTTTTGAAATTGTTCGAATGCGAACCGAACACCGGGGGTGTTCGGCTCATCCCTAGTGGGGTTGAACTGTAGATTGATGGCTCTGGCACTGTCAGGCTTCAGTGCTGGTGGGGTACCAGTCTGGGTAGTATGAGCCCAGTATGCAGAGGATTCACGGGTGCAGACTGACAGGAGGGACCAGGACGTTTTGGAAAAAACTGGGACTGTACCTTGGGGAGGCAAACCGGACACAAGGGGGGACTCCAGGTGAGGTACAGTAGCGTTATCAAGCAGGAGGTCTGGTACACTGGTATTCTGTAGTTATTTCAGGGAGCTTCAGGAGACACTCTGTTTCACACACGGCTAAACAGGATTAATGCTGAAGCATTGTTGAAGGGGTGGAACTGAACCTTATGCAAATCAGGGGTGTGGTGTGAGTGTGTGGCAGGTGATAAACTGTTTGTGTGCCTGGTAGAAGTGCTGAACGTGAGGGCAGCACTTTTCATGGAGCTGCCTGAGCATCTATGGTGCGCACAGCAGCATTGATAGCTACATGGGCAGGACAGCATGGCACAGGAGCGGCATGGCCATGACAGGCACGATCTAGGATGCATTTAAGATGTTTGTCATGTTCCTCAACAGAAGAACCCCCAAATCAAGTGTTACATCCTCAGCCCTCGCTGGGCTCCCTGGGGGTCTGGGCATGGTGGGGTACCGCTGGTTGGTAGGGTGCCAGCACTTCCTGCTGGCAGATCGGCGTCTGAGGGGGCGGGGTCAGGTGTGGTCACAAGGAGCCGCCGGCTTTAAAACAGGGCGTGAGGAGTTTCCTCATCACCCTGACGTGGAGTTAATTTCCCGCATCGCTATTCTGAGACTGATCGATCTTCACTAGTTACAACCCATTTCTGTATGCAATTCCTGCTCCTGTTATTCGACCCGGCTTGTACTTTGACTATTCTCTCTGCTCGTTTTGTATATCGCTGTCTATGTGCGTTGGCAATTTAACCCCATGCTTGCCACTGGGTTTATTGCTCGTTATCTGGGTTCTGTCCCATCTCGTTCAGGGATATCGCTTGTGACCTTTCGAGGTACTGTAGGCGGACAAAAACAGATTCACTTTCAAGACGGCGCCGGACGGGCACAAGTAAGGATTGTCAGAACACGAGTCTCTTCAGGAAAGGCAAACTTTATTGTGTCGTCACACAAGTGCCCACACAGGATTGAATCGCAAAGAGTGAGCCCCCCCTTTCACCCGTGCAAGGGATCTTATACCCAAAATACGTAATTAGGTACATCCCAGTTAGCCCACCTCCCAATGACACTTTATTCCACCCACGTGGGTTAATACCTCCCTTTGGCTAATACAAAGACATTTCATTAATTGGCTGTAAATTGGCAAACTTTGTGTTAGTTTCAGTAAATCAAAATTAATTGCTCTTACTGTTCCGGGCTGCGCCCTCCTCCCTTGCGCCTACAATCACTTGTTACAGATGGCACCTGGCCTGATCTCTACTCCTTTGTCTTTCTGCGGGCCCCAACGACCTTGGAGGATCTACTTCGCTTTTCTCCTCCGTGCCAGGAACAGCAGAGATCTTTCATAAAGCTTTAATTGCTTTTCTGCTAATCTAAACGCAATCCTAAATTTCTACGTATACCTCATTCTAGTTTCAGCTACAAACCTGTCTAGTTATATACAAGTGAACCAATATTCTGAACAAGATGGCCGCCTGTGTACAATGGCGGCCGTCTTCCAGCCTATTTCCACTTCAGTACCTTTATCCAACGTACAGCTCATGTTAATGTTCATGTGAAAACCGCGATTTAATAAAGATTGTTTATTTTTGAAAGCATCTCTGAATATACTCGTGAGAACAACCCTGTATGCAAGTTAATACCTTCGGGTATTCGCCCGTTATCTGCAATCCACAAGTACATAACCGTACAACCTGTTTTTGCTTTTCTGTTGACTGCCCTGCACCTTGAATACTATAAAGACTGTCGAACTACGTCTTGTGTTTCTGAGCGTGTCTTAGGTTACCTGTCGGTCACAAAACCTTCAGAGCCTAGAGGCAATTCAGTCAGTCCTTGGGACTCCTTGGCTTTTGAGTTACAGTCTGTATTTTATGAAACTCCTGTATTGATCCAGCAGATACTTTTGCCCTTAAGGATCTCAACTCCGCTACTCATGGGGAAGCGATACAGCTACCGTTACATCATGATACCATCCACAACTATTTCACATGGTTGTCCGGCAAAAAGTTGTTCCATGCATCTTTGAAAGACTTCACTTCCTGCCAGTTACTCCCCTGGAGTAACACTCATCATCCATCAGGTTCCTGCCAAGCATCTTTTCTGAGAAAGCTGAGGGGGGGGGCGCAGCATTGTGTTAGGTAGGGGGGTTTACCCCCATTGAGATTGTAGGGGGGGTATAAAAGAGGTGGGGTCATCACCCCAAAATTAAAGGTATGGGGAATCCTACACCTTGTGAGCTTTGCGTGGGCAGGGCATGTTGGTGCTTTTTTTCTCTCTTCCTCTTCTCCAATCAACCAGACCTGGCTGAAGCAGTTTGAAGGAGATGTCCCAGGGTATCTTTTCTTGTGCAGATAACTTACATTGATAAGTGATATCTTCTCTGCCTCTGGGCCTGCCTGTGACAGGTGGATGGAAAGCTCTCAGCCCCCCTGCCAGTCAGTGACATTTAGGGGCGGGGCCACAGCCAGCTTCCTGCAGTGCGGAACTTTGATGTGCATTTCATTCTTTGTACTAAAGCTATACAGTAACCGTAATATTTTACAGCGATCCGTGTGTCTCTTTAAAGGACTGTTTGACTAAAAGGAATTAAAAATGCATATTAAAAAGTAAAAGTTAAGAATTAATCCATTTATTCCATATTAAACTATGTCAGTGATACATCGTCATTGTACAATAAATATGTTACATAGTAATGTTTTCAATATGTTCTACAGTGGCAAGAAAAAGTATGTGAAACCTTTTGGGATTACGTGGAGTTTTGCATGAATTGGTCGTAAAATGTGCTCTGATCTTCATCTAAGTCAAAACAATTTGAAAAACACAGTCTGCTTATAATGTTTGTGTTGTATTATTTTATGTTTTCATGTGTTCATTGAACATAACATGTAAACATTCACAGTGCAGGGTGGAAAAAGTATGCGAACCTTTGGACTTAATAACTGGTTGACCCTCCTTTGGCAGCAATAACCTCAACCAAACAATAAAAACAATCACAATGTAGCGCTGATCGGATATATATGGAAAATCGCTGAACCCTTAAATGGTCCTTGTTACTCAACCATCAACATAGGAATACAAAACAGAGGTAGTGTAGCGATAACAATGTCCTTCTTGAGTATGATGGATTTCAAAACTTTTCCTAATCCTCTTCAGAGTATCCCTCAAATGAAGAGAGAAAAAAAGACCTCATAGTGCGACCCATATATCACTTAGTGAAAAGGATAGATGAATAGATCTCACTCACATGAAGTGGAACCCTCCTGGTTCTGGGTCAATCGTTTCTAGGGTCGTTCACTGGCCACCCAAGTGCCCCTCTTAGAAAGGATCGGTTCTCCTGGCGAGGATAGATATCCCGATTATCCGGAGGTTACTGAATCCAAAGAGTCCACTCGAAGGGGCCCATAAAAAACTCCAAAGAGTATAGGGTAAATGAAAACATTAAAAATGTTTTTAAATGAATAAAATATTTAATGACAAATAAAAACAAAAACAATAAGCCAGGACGCGTTTCGCCAAGATAGATAATGTATCAAAAGGCTTCCTCAGCTGGCTGCTGTTTGACATGAATCATACACTGGTTTAAATAGCCATATTCATTTACCCTTAGCCAATCCCCCTCCACTTTTTGGTGGGAAAATTAGCATATCCAATAGGAGAGAGACTTTCTTTTTCTTCTACCCAATCCAAATTCAGTATTTGAAGAGAGGAAGTGACACACATAAACACAAATATCTCCACTGAGAGTGTTGTTCACATAATCAATACGAATATGTTTCTCAATAGACAATATATTAAAATATTTATACAGAACGAACGTATTTTATTAGAAGACAAAACGAAACGAAAGTCTCTTGAAAAACGAAACGAAACAATTCTGTTTTTGAATCGAAAAACGCGCGCATGCGCGACGAACCCACGGCTCAGAAGGGATCCGGAAATCCGAAAACCAAACGTTTCCTGTAGTTGCAGATCAGACCTGCACAACGATCTGGAGTAATTTTGGACCACTCCTCTTCACAAAACTGTTTCAGTGTAGCAATATTCTTGGGATGTCTGTGAATCGCTCTCTTAAGGTCATGCCACAGCATTTCAATCTGGTTGTGGTCAGGACTCTGGGCCACTCCAGAAGGCGTATTTTGTTTTGTTGAAGCCATTCTTTTGTTGAATTACTTGTATGCTTTGGGTCATTGTCCTGTTGCATCACCCATCCTCTGCGGAGCTTCAGTTGGCAGACAGATGGTCTTACATTTTACTGCAAAATGTCTTGATAAACTCTGGAATTCATTTTTCCATCAATGACAACAATCCGTCCAGGCCCTGAAACAGCAAAGCAGCCCCAAACCATGATGCTCCCTCCACCATGTTTTACAGTGGGGATGAGGTTTTGATGTTGGTGTGCTGTGCCTTTTGTTCTCCACACATAGTGTTGTGTGTTTTTCCAAACAACTCTGTGACGGAATTGGTGTTGTCCGCCTGCGGGTGTGCTCCGATCTGCTCCTCCCACTGCGCTTACCGCCGGCCCGACTACCGAGTGGCGCGTCTCGTGGGGCCTGGAGTGACCCCGGGGAAGGGTTGGCGGGCTGTGGAGAGGGACCCCTGCGGGAGATCAGCCCGACCGAGTGACACGGCACTCGGCGTCCCGAGCAGCTGATCTACTGACCTTGGTGGAATTCGGATCGTCTGCGGAGCGGGCCGTTCGGATGGAAGAATCGGATTTCCGTCGGATAAGAATCGGAACTCCTTCGGTCGTGTAGCGCTCGGTATACCGAGGCGCGTGGGAGACGCGCCGCGGTTTCGGATCGGGGCCAGGAATCGAAGCGTATCCGATCGTTCGATCTGGTCGAAACGAAGCCCGTACGATGCACCTCTGTCCTGATCCGAGATACAGACACAGGGTAGTCGGATCGTACCTCGTGGGGAACGTACCCCAGAGACCGCGAGGGATCTCAGGAGCACGGCCGAAAATAAATGACACCAGGCGGAGCTGTATGCACTAGATGAACTAACTTTTACTGGGAAGGCACATATATTTATAAACATTTGTACAGCAAAAAAACAATAGGAATCCCTGCCCGCCCCCACAAGTCTCATTGGCCCTTGCTGGAAAAAGGTACCGGGTCCCCGATTCGTATTGGCTGTTCCGAATCGGGGTGGTGCCGATTCGTAACCGGATGGTTCGAATCGGCCATTTTTCGATTCGACCGGATGGTCCGAATCGGCCATTTTACGATCCGATCAATTCGACCGGATCCACGAGGCACTGGGAAATGGCGGCGAGCAAAGCATACAATGGGGTTTTTACCCACATTTCACAATACACATACGGGGACACTTTTTACATCACACAATGAAACCACATCTAATAAAATAAAACAAGGAGTTCTGCTGGTGCAACGGCACCTAGGAGTCTATAGGGACCAAAAAGTCACAAAGGACTGTCCCTGGCTGAGGGTGCTGGGCCATTCCGTGACAAACTCCATTTTGGTTTCATCTGTCCACAGAATATTTTGCCAGTAGTGCTGTGGAACATCCAGGTGCTCTTTTGCAAACTTCAAACGTGCTGCAATATTCTTTTTGGACAGCAATGGCTTCCTCCGTGGTGTCCTCCCATGTACTCCATTCTTGTTTAATGTTTTCCTTATTGTAGAAGGGGCAACAAAAATGTTAGCATGTGCCAGAGATTTCTGTAAGTCTTTAGCTGACACTCTAGGATTCTTCTTTAACTCATTAAGCATTCTGCGCTGTGCTCTTGCAGTCCTCTTTACAGGACGACCACGCCTATGGAGAGTAGCAACAGTGCTGAACTTTCTCCACTTGTAGACAGTCTGTTTTACCGTGGACACATGAACATCAAGGCTTTTGGAGATACTTTTGTAACCCTTTCCAGCTTCATGCAAGTCAACAATTCTTGATCGTAGGTCTCCTGAGAGCTCTTTTCTGCGAGGCATGGTTCACATCAGGCAGTGCTTCTTGAAACCAGTAAACCTAAAACTGGTGTGTTTTTTTAAAGGGCAGGACAGCTTTCAGCAACACATCCAATAATATCACACTGATTGGACTCAAGGTTGTCTCACTCCTGGCTCAAACTAGCGCTTGGAGAAGTCCTTAGGCTAGGGGTTCACATACTTTTTCCACCCTGCACTGTGAATGTTTACATGTTATGTTCAATAAACACATGAAAACATGTTTGTATTATTTAAAGCAGACTGTGTTTTTCAAATTGTTGTGACTTAGATGAAGATCAGAGCACATTTTATGATCAATTCATGCAAAACTCCACGTAATCCCAAAGGGTTCACATACTTTTTCTTGCCACTGTATTTTAAAAAATAGGGAAAATATATATATATAATTATATTTCCCTATTATTCATAACAAGCATCTCTATTTCATTTTATTTTTAATAAGGTGCTATTACAAAGTGTAATTCTTTCATTTAAAGTGCATATATTATTTAGATTGTAAATATGATTAATATTCTTGTGAATATAAATTTTACATTTAATGTGCTGTGTAAAACCTTTTTATTATTTTATACTATTTAAATTTTATCTATCTCTAAAGTGCTATTCTAATAAAGGTTATGAGTATAGATTGCAGATTAAAGTGCCTTATGGTAAATAAGTGTAGATAATTTGTGATTTAAGTTAGTGTCATAATATAATTTCATCAACCGTGTATACAAATGATTTTCTGAAGAATTATTATTCTATCTTACTGAACATAATAGGTATTTTAAAAAAAATAAAAACCGCTAAAAGGATGATACAATCGTAAAAAGATTTGCTGCCTGCTGTAGATTCACAGAGGAAGAGGGAAAGGGAGGGGGAGGAAAAGGAAGATGGAAAGCGGGGGAATGATGTTAAATAGCCTTTTATGCATTACAATTCAAAGAAAATTACAAATTTCAAAATCTTGATTAAGGCCTCTTGGAACCAACATTTTCAAATTAAAGATCCATTTCATTTCTATTTTTTTTTTAAATTCAAATTTTTATTTTGAAAAGACAGCAGTATAAAACATCCAGTGTAACAGAAAACAATGGCCTCACAGGGCCAACAAGCAGAGAAAGCTGGTGTATACAGTAGCAACGCAAGACCCTGAGCTGGGATGTGGGGACCAGGGGAGGGGGGAGAAAAAAAAAGGGGTGGGAAGGTAGGGAGGGGTGTCAGGTATATTGGAAGGGAAAAAAGGTAAAATGGATGCCTGTAGCCATTTTGTTTTTAAAGAGTCTTTTTCTTTTTCCAAATTTCCCTAGTTAGAAATGAACCGAGATTTTTTTTACAGAGTTCATGGCTGGGTGAGATGTTATATATTTTTTTTAGAAATACCAGACATGAAGGAACCTTAAAATGTCTTTGCGTGATATAATGCCCAAGCTAAGTGCTAAGACCTGTCATAATTAAATTTATTGGTCTGTTTTAAGTCTTTAAAACAAAAGATATTTTGTCTTTTGGGTATAGGAATATAAGCGTTAAAATCTTTGTAAGGTAAATTATATATTCACGAAATATATTTTTATAATCAAGGTATATCTTATAATATTTACAGTAGAAATGATATGCTCCAATAAATAGTGTATGATTATATAATTGGTAAATAGTATAATTATTGAATAGATTCTGTTGATTTTAGCTAGAGACAAGAATTCAACTGATAAAGACTCAGTAACTAGGAAGGAGTGAGGGAATCTAAATTTGATATGATATGTAGAGACTAAATGTCTACATTGGGAGAAGAGAATGTCTTTGTGTAGATTGACCTCTGACACGAGATAAGGATATTAAAAAGAAATGGTGGAATTAATTGAAGTGCAATGCTGCCCTCTAGAGGATAGTAAATATTATAATTGATATTATAAGGGTATTGCTAGTGACGTCAAATTGACTATAATTGAAGCGGTGTCGGGTATATTAGAGAGGAAAGGATTTAAAATGGATGTCTGTAGCCATTTTGTTTTTAAAGACAGTTTTTCTTTCAAAATTTCTCTAGGTTTAGAAATGAACGAGTTTTTATTTTTTTACAGAGTTCATTCCTGGGTGAAGTCTTTTATATTTTTTTTTAAGTGCCAGACCTGAAGGAACCTAGAATGAATGTTTTTGTGAGATAATGCTAAGACGTGTCATAATTAAATTTATTGGTCTGTCTTAAGTTTCTAAAACAAAAGATATTTTGTCTTTTGGGTATAGGGAAAAGAGTTAAAATTTCTCTAATATAGATTTATATTCACAAAATATCTGTTTATAATCAAGGTATATTTTATTATATTTACAGTATGAAATATACTCCAAAATATAGTATATAATTGGTAAATAATAAAAATTAATAAAGAATAGATTAACCAGAAAAGAATTTAGCTGATAGGACTCTAAGTAATTTCAAAAGGGAGTAGAGCTATAAATCACATGACAGACACAGTTTAGTTGGGAGAAGAGAAGGTCTTTTGTTAAGTCAGTCTGACCTTTTTGACCCGAGATAAGAATTAAAAAGAAATGGTGGAATTAATTTAACCCTTTCGCTGCTGAGGCTTTTCCCGCCCCTGTGCTGAGGTCATTTTTACCGGTTTTGCTCATCATGTTTAAACGTGTTTTGAAGGCTTATTTTAGTATGACCCAGACATATTATATATCGTTCTTTCCGTCAGACTCGGTAGATTCATAATATGTCATTATTATATGTATACGTTATGTCATGTCTGTATATTATAACAAAAAATGCAATAAAATATGTATTTTCAATAATTTACAACGTGTAAAGTGTTTTTTTTCACATTTTAACATGCGACCAATTGCGGTTATATTTTGTATGGGGTGCGCTTGTTAAAAAAATTAGAGATGGGGTCTCGTTACATTTTTTTTTGGGGAAAATTACACTATTTTTAACAAACGCACCGCATACAAAAATCGTTAGTGCAGCATCATTGTTCACATTATAATTGAAATGGGAACAATATTGCTGCATTAACAAACCAAAAAAAAGAAAAAAAAGTGTTTATTTTTTTTTTTATAATTTTTTATAATTTTTTTAAATTTTTTTTTTATTTTTATTTTTCATTTTTTTTTTTTTTTTGACAAACTTTTTCACTTTCATATTTTGTATCGTTGGAACAGCCATGCTCTGGCCGATCCAACCATACCAAACATTAACCCCTAACTGCCACGGATCGGGAGATAGGGAGTTCATTGGAAACTCCCTATCTCCACAGTTGTGGCAGTTAGGGGTTAAAGTCCAGGACGCCAGTCCTCAGGGGGAGTTCCCGGAGGCTTGGCCGACATCCAAGATGTCGGCCAGCTCCGGGAAAGGATCGCGAACCGGCGCTTTTCAGCGCCGATTCGCGATCCAGCTCCCCAGGGGTTAATGCCAGGCACCATTTGGAAGGGCAGGCTGTGCCCTTCCAAATGATGCCTGGGTTAACCCCCGCAGAGCCGCCGATCGGGAGGGAGAGAGGTCCGAAGGACCCCCCCTCCCTTTCAGGCGCCTCCTCCGCACATGCGGGGGGGGCGCCTGAATTAGGTGTCATCGCGCTGCCGCGATGACACCTAATTCCGGCGGCTGCGGTCCGGATGCCGGGCTGACATCGAGGATGTCAGCCCGCACCGGGGGGGCCAGCGATCGGCCGGAACCCGGCCGAACGCTGACCCCAATGGGAGGATGCGCTCAGCGCGTCCTCCGCACAGCAGCGGGAATGCTGAGGACGCGCTGAGCGCGTCCTCAGCATTGAAGTGGTTAAGAAGTGCAATACTGCCCTAAGAGGATAGTAAAAATAATGATTCATATTACATTAATTAACCGTGACGTCAAATTGCCTATAATAAGCGGCAAAGGTTTTTGTAGTCAGTCGGAGATTTCAGCAGATAGACTCACATCGCAATGCATTCAGACGTCCATTACACATGACACTCTGAGAAGTCGGAGATTCCAGCATTCAGAGACTCATACTGCAATGCATTAGACATGAACACTCTGAGAGTCCAAGATTCCACACTCAGACTCACACCACGATGCAGGCAGATCCCAAGACATGAGGCAATCAAGATTCTCACTAAATTCTGACTCTTACCAACTCTCTAACTCACATGCGTTGATTATCTGATATCGATAATTTTCACACATTCCAAATTTACTACATCAGGAATCCAAGGCAGACTTATCAACCTCCAAATTGGACAGGTAATGTATGAAATAAGGAATTAATGTAAAAATATATTTGTAGAGATTCTTACAATTTAGACTGAGATTCTCAGATACCGTTAGATCCAAATTCTAAATATCTTTATTCTGCAGATAAGGATATGAAGAAGTGGATATAAGGATTTATTCCTAAAAGAATGTTGTAAGATTGATACCAATATATATATTGAATTTGGAAATTACTGTGATTAAAATTAATAAGCAAGGAATTCTAGAACTACAAAATAAAAAGCAAAAGATTAGAAATTTAATTCTCGAAATTAGGGGAGGATTCACTAAATAAATTTTATTACTTATCATTTTAAATTAGCTCCTCTTTTGATCCATGTAGTGTATATATATATATATTATATAAGATCTAGCTGGTTAAACATTGTTTGCTGGGAAATGCGTGTTGTATTAGGCAGAAATGTTTATTAACCATTTGTGTATTAGTTACTAACTGATAAGGTAAATGATATTAATCATATATGCAGTTACTAACAGGAGATACATATATTGTGAAGCCAGTTTTGGTGCTGATGGATTGTGGTTTATAAATCTTATGATATGAGATTTGAAACTTTTTTGTATACGTAATAAAAATAAATATATATATATATATATATATATATATGGTTTTATCCAATTATTGTATTCTTCAAAGCAAAACACAGACAATTAAAAGAATTTAGGAGAATTTCTAGGAAATATAAATGATTGATATTTGTGTCTCGTATAAGTTTCTTATGAAATAATAATCCCTGCCATATTGGAGGCCTGGCTGAGAAGTCCAATATATGACGTGTTGTAGTCACGTGCAGAGATTATATCCGACAGGGAGATATGGCAAAGGCCATCTACGTGACTCTCCTGGCTCACTCCAGAGAGTCCAAGGACATGGAGGGCAAATGTCACGCGGCCAAGGGCTTGAGGGCCAATTATGGCAGACCTATCTGGAAAAGTCGCCATAGTGGCTCGCCCCAAGGGAGTCCCGGTCTGCCAAAAACCCCCCAAAAAAAAAACAGAAGGGGGGAGGAGGAGGAAATGAGGTCCCCAGCATCCACTAAGACATCATGAATACTCTGCACACCGTAGGAGTCAGCAAAAAGGGCAAAAACAATGACTCTGAGTCTCAGCTAGTCCTCGAGGGGGGGAGGGATCAGGAACGCCCAGAATCCAGGTATGTCCTCAGGGAGGGACTCATTGTGGGGAGAAGGGGGGGGTGTAGGGCATCGTACAAAAGAAAATCATCCCCAATTGGGGGGTCTCATCGGAAAATAAAAGATACAAAGGTCTATGAACATAAAAGTCACAAACAACAAAAAGGGGTTTCACAGAGAACTAAGAATGCGGTAATACGGTAGAACAGATAATAGAGGAGGGTCATGTTTGCTAGCCCGGGTCAACATCCGCCACCGAGGCACCACCACTCCCCGAGGGGGTAGAAGCCAGAATGCCCAAAGACTTTATCAGCGTCCAGGCCTCGTCAGGGGAAGCGGCTGAATGGACAATATTGTCATGTGGGAGAAGAATGGAACCTGCGGGCCCCCAACGATACCGAAATCCGACCGCACGGAGCCGGGTCGCCACATCCCGGAAGCGGCGCCGAGACAGCAATGTCAGGAATAGAAGGTCGTTGTACATTGATAGGGACACCGAATCAAAAAGGAACGTGGCTCTGGCTTCTGGTAGGGACATAAGTCGCCACTTAGCCGCCAGATCCCGTGCAATCGCCAAGACATCTCTTGCGGTGCCGCTGCCGCCTTACGGAGTCGAGCCGCCGACCCAAACACCGGAGGTGTATCAGAAGGCAAGCGGAGAAGTCTAAGAGCCAACCTGTTGACAAAATCCAGCAGAGTGTCTGCGGGTTCCGATT
The DNA here is from genome assembly GCA_009667805.1 of Leptobrachium leishanense. Lineage (NCBI taxonomy): Eukaryota > Metazoa > Chordata > Amphibia > Anura > Megophryidae > Leptobrachium > Leptobrachium leishanense. Next base: position 32,529 of record RXON01000370.1, on the reverse strand, counting down.
CGGGGATTCCACGAAAACGCACATTGCGTCGCCGATGTCGGGATTCCATTGCCTTGGAGAGGTGATCCACACGCGCCTGGAGGGAGTCCACCCGATCTGCTAAGTGCACCTGGGCTGCCTCCGTAGCATCCGACTGCACCTGGACCGCCTCCACCATACCTCTCATCTCGGCATACTCAGCTTGCACTCCCCTGAGATCAGCTCTCCAGATAGCGCGCAGCTCCTCGACTAGGTGACGGGCATCTCCCTTTGTCAACGGCCGGGTGTCGTCCACGGCCTCTGGTATAGGTGGAGAATCAGCCCGGTCACCCGTGAGCGGCAGATCCCGGGCGAGCTCCATATCAGGCACATCTCTCTCCGTCAGGACCTCAACAACCGCCTGGCCCGGAACCAGAAGCGGAGAGCCCTCCAGCCGACGCAGTCCATCATCCCCCTGCAGTCAGAGACAGTCTGCTATCTCGCTGACGGAGACTTGCAGCCGGAGTCGACCCCCCCCCCCCCCTTACCAGATTTCTTCCCTATCTGACAGTAGAAGGCGGCGAGTAGAAGGAAAGGATCTCTCCAAAATCCACTTGACGGGGGGTAAGATGGCCGCCGGAGACTAGGCCGCAAAATCAGGGCCGGCGCTGCAGACCCGTTCAGGCAGTGCAAAGCTCCGGTATCAGCGGAGTTAAGTCTCCCCAGGTCGCCAGTAGCCCCGGGGTCCCGATGGCGGGTCACAGTATAAAAGGCAGGTAAATGCTAAGTCAGCGACGAGCACAGAGAAGTGCGACCGCACACGTCCACAGTCAGCTCCGCCCCTTCATTTCTATTTTATTAATTTTGTTCATAAAATTTCCTCCTCTCCATTCCTTCTCTACTTGCTGAATAGCAAGAATTGGGTGCCTTTTTAGGTCTTTATTGTGTTTTTCTTTGTAATGCTGAGGGACTGTGTGCGAGTCTAGGCCTTTTTTGATGTTAAGGTGCTCGCGTATTCTCACGTTCAAACTTCTTGTGGTACGTCCAACATATATCTTTCCGCACGGACAAATTAGGCTAGGGTCAGACTAACGCATTTTTCGCAGCGACCGTCAAAAAGTGCGTCTGAACGCATTGCCGTATTTGTTTCACGGAATGAGCGAAAACAGTCATACGATGCGCATTTTTGTGCGTGATTTTTTTTTTTTTTTTTTTTTTACGGATCCAAACCAGGAAACTTTGGGTGTCTGGACGTTATGTTGGCCGAATATGAGCAGCGTCTGACGTCTCCTAATCACGAACACATGCCGCTAGCGGACGCAGCGCACTCTGTACGTCAGTACTAGTGGTTCTGTGTTCTCGAAAAAAATGCGTTCATTTTCCACTTGCGTTGCGTGGCCGGACTTTCGTGCGGCCGTACTTCGTATATTGGCCGTCATTGCGCGTCATTTACTGCTAGTGCGGCCGTGATTAAGTGCGCCTAAAACGCATGTTAAAAGTGCGCTAGTCTGACCCCAGCCTTAGAATGTAAATACACTCACATGTTCTTCAAAAAATTGTATCATGTATTTTGTAGGCGTTTCCTCCTGTTGAGTCTGCAAATTCTTTTATGTGTCTCTTGCGACTCTCAGTGGTTCTGCACCCTAAACAATTCCCGCATCCATAAAAACCTTTCAAGGCCAAAGTGATTTTTTTCGTTTTCTTGAGTGACTACTCCCTACCTGATTTTTGATGGTATTTGTTCCCCTGAAGATAATAGTTGGATGCTCTCCCAATATTTGGTTAAGATCTTCATCTTTTTTGAGGATGGGCCAGTAGTTGTCAAAGATCTTTTTTATGTTTTTATATTCGTCATCGTATTGACAGACAAAGGGAATCTTATTCCTTTGTGTTTCTTTTCTTGACCTATTCTTTTGACGTATCTGTTTTTGTTCAATATTTAAAACTCGTTGTCCAGTTGTTTCTAAAGAGCAGCTCTCCTATCCCTGCTCCTCAAGCTGTATTTTCATCTGAAATGATTGATTGAGATATTCAGAGTTTTCTGTACCGTTCCTCTTTAGCCTCAAAAACTGTCCCTTTGGTATGCCGTCCAGCCATTGCCAAAAATGGCAACCTGTTTTTCTCAATATAGCTATTGACGTCAACACTCTTAAAGTGAGTTTTTGTTTTAATCTGTGAGTCTTCTATATAGATGACGAGATGAAGAAAATTGATGTGGGTTTTGCTATAGGTGCTCTCAAGTTGTATGCCCCAGTCATTACTGTTCAGAAACTGTAGTTAGAGGGTTAATTCTTCTTCTGGTCCTTGCCAGATAAGGATAATGTCATTGATGTAATGTTTATACATCGCTATGCCACAATTGGGTGAAGAACATAGCGATGTATAAACATTACATCAATGACATTATCCTTAACTGGCAAGGACCAGAAGAAGAATTAACCCTCTAACTACAGTTTCTGAACAGTAATGACTGGGGCATACAACTTGAGAGCACCTATAGCAAAACCCACATCAATTTTATTCATCTCGTCATCTCGTCATCTATATAGAAGACTCACAGATTAAAACAAAAACTCACTTTAAGAGTGTAGACGTCAATAGCTATATTGAAAAAAACAGGTTGCCATGTTTGGCAATGGCTGGACGGCATACCAAATGGACATATTTTTTTTTTTTCTTATTTTTTTTTTCAGGCGGTGAACATCTTGCATTTTATTAGAGCTCTGGCAGCCTGGAGCATTGTGACCCCGAGGAAAACATGTACAACTATGCCAACAGCTACCATGTAAGAGCCCAAAATATCCCCCTTACCATGTGACAGATCCTCCCCCAAAGGTTGGCACTGCCTTGTGCTGGTGAGAAACTCAGAAATTTGGCTAAGCCTTGTCTGGAAAGCACCCCCCCCCCTGCAATGAATTCACTACGCCCCAGCACCAGGTCACCCCCAGAATAATTGTGCCTTATACGGATCAAAAAGATTAAAAAAATAAAGTGCTGAATCCAATCTCTAACGCTGCGCCCATGCAAGATGGTGGCCGGGCCCACGCGGCGACGCTGTACAAAGCAGAGAATGCACAGTCCTTTATGCCAGGGGAATCGGATGTAGCGGGGGCAACATGCAGAGGCTGGAGGAGGTCACTAAGACCATAGAGGTGCTGCTTTTCAGACGCTGGCTCCATGCACAGGTCCACGGCCAGGCAGGATCCGGAGGATTCATTGTACAAGGGGAAGAAAAGTACCAGGAATCAAGGAGAGGTGCAGGGTCGGGGTGAACGAAGTCCGTGGGGGGCAGAGTAGATCTGGTCAACATTGCCGTAACTTGAACGGCTCCCGTGGAGTTTCCCATCCAGAATGAAATGAAGCGTTGCACATACAGAAAGGAGCAATGTCTCAAGGGGGGAGGCCGAGCATGAAGCCAGTGATTACCGGGGGCTAAGAGCCCGTCCACGGCTAGGTTACACCCCTGCCACAACCTGATGTCAGATTGCGCGGCGTCTACATGGTCTCTCTACACAAGCGCACATAACATGCAACAAACCACAACGTTACAATGACGGCATCCGGCTAACGACCTGGGAACAGCCGACACGACCGCGGACACATAAATTCAAAAGAAGACTAATGCAAACCTCTCCCAAAAAAGGACCAGCGTGTAACAAGAGGGGGCTATTCCTGACGCCATATATTATGGTGCACTGGGGTACAGAGAGCTGGGGGGCAGATAAAGAGGAAAATAAAAAACATCAGGACCCATGTGACCAAGACAACTTCATTAACTAGAGGGAGACGCCGCACGCACACAGTAAATCCGCTCGGGGGAGACGCCGCACGCACACAGTAAATCCGCTCGGGGAGACGCCGCACGCACACAGTAAATCCGCTCTGGGGAGACGCCGCACACAGTAAATCCGCTCGGGGGAGACGCCGCACACAGTAGATCCGCTCGGGGGAGACGCCGCACACAGTAGATCCGCTCGGGAGACGCCGCACACAGTAAATCCGCTCGGGAGAACGCCGCACACAGTAAATCCGCTCGGGGGAGACGCCGCACACAGTAAATCCGCTCGGGGAGACGCCGCACACAGTAAATCCGCTCGGGGGAGACGCCGCACACAGTAAATCCGCTCGGGGGAGACGCCGCACACAGTAATCCGCTCGGGGGAGACGCCGCACACAGTAAATCCACTCGGGGGAGACGCCGCACGCACACAGTAAATCCGCTCGGGGAGACGCCGCACACACAGTAAATCCGCTCGGAGACGCCGCACACACAGTAAATCCGCTCGGAGACGCCGCACACACAGTAAATCCGCTCGGGGAGACGCCGCACACAGTAAATCCGCTCGGGGGAGACGCCGCACACAGTAAATCCGCTCCGGGGAGACGCCGCACACAGTAAATCCGCTCGGGGGAGACGCCGCACACAGTAAATCCGCTCGGGGGAGACGCCGCACACAGATCCGCTCGGGGGAGACGCCGCACACAGTAGATCCGCTCGGGAGACGCCGCACACAGTAAATCCGCTCGGGGGAGACGCCGCACACAGTAAATCCGCTCGGGGGAGACGCCGCACACAGTAAATCCGCTCGGGGGAGACGCCGCACACAGTAAATCCACTCGGGGGAGACGCCGCACACAGTAAATCCGCTCGGGGGAGACGCCGCACACAGTAAATCCGCTCGGGGGAGACGCCGCACACAGTAAATCCACTCGGGGGAGACGCCGCACGCACACAGTAAATCCGCTCGGGGGAGACGCCGCACGCGCACAGTAAATCTGCTCGGGGAGACGCCGCACGCACACAGTAAATCCGCTCGGGGGAGACGCCACACGCACACAGTAAATCCGCTCGGGGGAGATGCCGCACGCACACAGTAAATCCGCTCGGGGGAGACGCCGCACGCACACAGTAAATCCGCTCGGGGAGACGCCGCACGCACACAGTAAATCCGCTCGGGGGAGACGCCGCACACAGTAAATCCACTCAGGGGAGACGCCGCACACAGTAAATCCGCTCGGGGGAGACGCCGCACACAGTAAATCCACTCAGGGGAGACGCCGCACAAAGTAAATCCGCTCGGGGGAGACGCCGCACACAGTAGATCCGCTCGGGAGACGCCGCACACAGTAAATCCGCTCGGGAGACGCCGCACACAGTAAATCCGCTCGGGGAGACGCCGCACACAGTAAATCCGCTCGGGGGAGACGCCGCACACAGTAAATCCGCTCGGGGGAACGCCGCACACAGTAAATCCGCTCGGGAGACGCCGCACACAGTAAATCCGCTCGGGGGAGATGCCGCACACAGTAAATCCGCTCGGGGGAGACGCCGCACACAGTAAATCCGCTCGGGATTGTCTGGGTTTTTGTCCGGGTGATATCGCAGGGCGAGTTTCCTGTACGCTTTCTTGATGTCGTCCTGAGAGGCGCCTTTCTGCAGCCCGAGGACGAGGTACAGGGAGGTTCCTGACCGGGACATCTTCCTGGGGGTCTGTTAGCGTCCGTCATCGTGTCTCAGTGCAGGGTTCTCTCCAGGTACCCGGAAGTCTAAGCCCCTCCAAATGGACAGATTTTTTGAGGCTAAAGAGTAACGGTACAGAAAACTCTGAATATCTCAATCAATCACTTCAGATGAAAATACAGCTTGAGGAGCAGGGATAGGAGAGCTGCTCTTTACAAACAACTGGACAACGAGTTTTAAATATTGAACAAAAACAGATACGTCAAAAGCATAGGTCAAGAAAAGAAACACAAAGGAATAAGATTCCCTTTGTCTGTCAATACGACGACGAATATAAAAACCTAAAAAAGATCTTTGACAAATACTGGCCCATCCTCAAGAAAGATGAAGATATTAACCAAATATTGGAGAGCATCCAACTATTATCTTCAGGGGAGCAAATAACATCAAAAATCAGGTAGGGAGTAGTCACTCAAAAGAACGAAAAAATCACTTTGGCCTTGAAAGGTTTTTATGGATGCGGGAATTGTTTAGGGTGCAGAACCACTGAGAGTCGCAAGGGACACATAAAAGAATTTGCGGACTCAACAGGAGGAAACACTTACAAAATACATGATACACTCACATGTTTTTCAAAAATTTTTATTTACATTCTAATTTGTCCATGCGGAAAAATATATGTTGGACGTACCACAAGAAGTTTGAACGTGAGAATACGCGAGCACCTTAATAACATCAAAAAAGGCCTACAGGGTTATCCAAAGAGATCCGAATTGCTGGAGAAAGGTAACCGAATGCTGAAAATCAGTGTTCGGTTACCTTTCCTGGCCATTCGACTATCCAGAGAGCAGGCAATTCGCCAAATCCTAGCGAATTGCCTGCACATACGGTGCCTGTTCGGTGCCTGTTCGAGGGCAGTGAAATCCCCATAGAGAAGCACTGCTTCGGCTATTCAGAGAACACAACCAGCAGTGAAAGGTTCCCCTAATGCCCTGCCATTCGGTGGTTTAATTCGGCAAGTTAATTCAGGAGAATCCCATAGGCTTCAATGTTAAAAATATTCCCGTTTTAATTCAATATCTAATAAACCGTTCATTATAAAATTCTGCAGCAAAAAAGTCTCTTTATTTATAGATTTTTTAGGATACTTTAAGCATTTTTCTGATATTTTTTTTTTTTTTTTAAAAGTCCGATTTTTTTTTTATTTTTTTTCACTTTACTTATTTTTTTTGTAACAGCCCTCTTTATTATCATTCCCTGGACCTCCTGTGAAAATTTCAGACATTTTCGCTCAGTAGTTTCTTTGCAAACAGCTTTTCTTTTTCCCAGATTCATACAAATGGTTTTTCTAATTTATTCACTGCCTCCTCTACGTCACAGCTGCTTCGGCTCTGTGTGATTCGGCTCATGTTCGGCTCCTGTTCGGCTCCTGTTCGGCTTCTTCAAAGGTTAATCCAGATGTTTTTGCTTGTTTTCAGAGTGCATTCGGTTAGTGTTCGTCAGGTTTTCGGCAGCTTTTCCCTGCAATTCGGGGACCCTGTGGTGCTTGCTGAATACACCGCAGGGTCACCGAAATGGGATCGGCAAAAGGAACCGAATTGAAGAGAACGAAAAGTCACCGAATGTGCGGTGACTTTTCGAATCTCTTTGGATAACCCTGCTAGACTCGCACACAGTCCCTCAGCATTACAAAGAAAAACACAATAAAGACCTAAAAAGGCACCCAATTCTTGGCTATTCAGCAAGTAGAGAAGGAATGGAGAGGAGGAAATTTTATGAACAAAATTAATAAAATAGAAATTAAATGGATCTTAAATTTGAAAACGTTGGTTCCAAGAGGCCTTAATCAATATTTAGAAATTTGTCATTTTCTTTGAATTGTAATGCATAAAAGGCTATTTAACATCATTCAGTGATAATAACATAATAACAGCAGGCAGTATATTAGCATTGCAGCAATTTTTTTATGATTGTATCATCCTTTTAGCTTTTAGGTATTTTAATTTAAAAAAAAAAACAATTATGTTCAGTAAGATAGAATAATAATTCTTTATAAAATCATTTGTATACACTGTTGATGAAATTATATTATGACACTAACTTAATCACAAATTATCTACACTTATTTACCATAAGGCACTTTAATCTGCAATCTATACTCATAACCTTTATTAGAATAGCACTTTAGAGATAGATAGAAAGAATACAATAAAACAAAAAAAAGATTTTACACCGCACATTAAATGTAAAATTTATGTTCACAAGAATATTAATCATATTTACAATCTAAATAATATATGAACTTTAAATTAAAGAATTACACTTTGTAATAGCACCTTATTAAAAATAAAATGAAATGGAGATGCTTCTTATGAATAATAGGGAATCCTATACAGTTGAGTTCAAAATTATTCAACCCCCACTGAAATTGAGTGTTTTGGCCAGTTTGACATTGATTTTGATCATTCAGTCATATTGCTTACAATTAAATCAAAGAGGCACGTGTAGGTCAGACAAATATAACATAACATTTATAATGAAATAACCACAAATGTCTTTTCTGTGCTCACATCATTATCAGTTTTATTCAACCCCCAAGTGACATTCAATCTTAGTACTTGGTACAACATCCTTTTACAGTTATAACAGCTTTTAAACGTGAAGCATAGCTTGACACAAGTGTCTTGCAGCGATCTACGGGTATCTTCGCCCATTCGTCATGGGCAAAAGCCTCCAGTTCAGTCACATTCTTAGGCTTGCGCACTGCAACTGCTTTCTTTAAGTCCCACCAGACTTCTCAATCGGATTTAAGTCAGGTGACTGCGATGGCCACTCCAAAATGTTCCAGCCTTTAATCTGCAACCATGCTCTAGTGGACTTGGAGGTATGCTTGGGATCATTGTCCTGTTGAAAGGTCCAACGTCTCCCAAGCCTCAGGTTTGTGACGGACTGCATCACATTGTCATCCAATATCTCCTGGTACTGAAGAGAATTCATGTTACCTTGCACACGCTGAAGCTTCCCTGTACCTGCAGAAGAAAAACAGCCCCAAAGCATGATTGACCCCCCCCCCTGCCATGCTTCACAGTAGGCAAGGTGTTTTTCTTCATAGGCCTTGTTCTTCCTCCTCCAACCATAGCGTTGATCCATGGGCCCAAACCGTTCTAATTTTGTTTCATCAGTCCACAGAACACTATCCCAAAACTTCTGTGGTTTGTCCACATGACTTTTGGCATACTGCAGTCGACTCTTCTTATTCTTTGGAGACAGCAAGGGGTGCGCCTGGGAGTTCTGGCATGGAGGCCTTCATTACGCAGTGTGCGCCGTATTGTCTGAGCTGAAACTTCAGTACCCACATCTGTCAAATCTTTTCTCAGTTCCTCAGCAGTCACACAGGGACTTTTCTCCACTCTATGCTTCAGGTAGCGCACAGCAGTCGAAGTCAGCATCTTCTTTCTGCCATGACCAGGTAGCGTTTCAACAGTGCCCTTTGCCTTGAATTTGCGAATGATGCTTCCTATGGTCTCTCTTGGTATGTTTAACATCTTTGCAATCTTCTTATAGCCATTGCCCTTCCTGTGAAGATTAATCACCTCTTCTCTTGTCTTCCTGGACCATTCTCTTGACTTCACCATGTTTGTAACCACACCAGTAAATGTCTAGAAGGAGCTGAGTATCACAGTCATTTTAAAGCTGCCTAATTGGTGCTTATTATGCTTTATTGCTGCTCCGTGACATCCACAGGTGTTTTCAATACCTGATTGAAAACACTTGAATGAACCTCTGTTCTTCAGAGTGGTAGTCTTTAAGGGGTTGAATAATTGTGTCAATGAAGAATTCCCAAAAGAAACATTTACTACTGTATTACAAAACCAATTGATGTCATTTTAGTTGCATATGGTTCTTTAAAAAGTCCTTGTAGGATTTCATTCTGAATACAATTACAAATGTACACTAAATTCCCGAAAACCCTTTACAGCATTGGGGGTTGAATAATTTTGAACACAACTGTATATAAATAGAATTTTTTAAAATAGAACATATTGAAAACAATACTATGTATCATTGACATAGTTTAATATGGAATAAATGGATTAATTCTTAACTTTTACTTTTTAATATGCATTTTTAATTCCTTTATTATAAATATCTTTTATTGTAAACGATTGTTCAATTTTGCAATAGTCCACTGAATATTCAGTACCGGCACGAACCAGCAGGGCAGACACGCCTCCGATAAGTTGAGGAGGACATCTGCAGCCCATCAGTGAAGATCTGCGGCACGGCGCCCATCCAGCACCTATCACGGACATCTCCCGCAGGCAGCTGACCTCTTTGTCAGCCCTCCCTTTGGGACATATACCCACCCACTGACATCATCTGACACATCACTGACGTCAGCCGGGCAGAGGATTCCTTATGGGGGGTCCTTTTGGACCCCCCCGTATCTCAGAAACAGTAGAAGCCAGAGTGTTGTGTGAGGTGTCATTGGAAAGGCCTTCCCAATGATGCCAAGCATGACCAGCTTTATGTAAACATAAATATTTTTTTTTATTTTATTCTAGCGTAGCACTATTATTCACAATGATGCTGCACTTTGGAGGTCTGTGATTCGCGCATGCACAAAGCACATTACTGTCTCAGAACACCACAGCAATAAAACTCACTGTAATGTGCAGTGTGCATGAGCGGATCAGAGCTTTACAGCAATAAAACTCAGTGATATGCATGGTTTTACTGCTGTGGAGCTCTGCGGTATGCTAATACACAGCACTGTGATTCCTTAACCCAAAATATTGTTTCGCTTTCTAGTAGTGCCATTTAGTGTGTGATGTTTTATAGGGTTTTTTCGCCTTTTTTTTCCCCTGTGTTCTGGAAAGCTATTTAGGTTATTTTGTAGGGATGCACTGGAATTTTGGCCACCGATGCATATCTGCCGAAAACAGGGTTATCGGTTTCGGCCCGAAAGCAAAACACCAGCCGAAAATTGCTGACACTGAGCGAGCACTCTTTCAATGCTGGTTAGCTGGAGATAATTGTAATTTCTGAGAGGCAGGAGCTACTACACATTTATTTCTGCACACAAAGGGTTAACTGCCTACTCAGAGCTGCTGCCGCTATCAGAGCAAGCAGTAACCTCTGGTATCTCAATGACCAGGAAGGAGTGATTTATCACTGTCCTCCTGCCAGCTGTGCTGTGTTTGCTCTGAGAACAAGAGGGGGGGGGGGTTAATGTGTGGCTGTGTCACATCGCCGTCAGGCTGCCTTCATTATTATCATTGTTTTTATATAACGCCAACAGTTCCGCAGCGCTTTACAATAACCAAAGGGAACAAGATACAGATACATGAATATAGGATGGAAACAAGAGGTGTAGAGGGCCCTGCTCATAGGAGCTTACATCCATGGAATCTGCTTCCAAAAAGTTAATGGAACTTATTATACAAATGTTCATTTTGCATTGGTTTGTCTTTTCCTTTGCATCTTGAAGGCCCCTTTTATAATGCTTGTTTTTTTTCTGCAGTTTAAAAAATAACTTCCAAAGAGACACACTCCCACAAAAGAAAACCACACAAAATATCACCGGCACAATAGCTGTATATGTGTCTGGATGCAGCATCCAAAAACCTACAACGCGTAGAGTAGAGACATAATTTAAATCATATCTTTTATTTAGTCAACATATAAATAGACTAGTGTTTATTCTCCATCTTAAACATTATCGATGATAGGTGTGATATATAATTATACACACACACTCATCTAAGATGTGGTGAAAGGCAAAAAAAAATATTAAAAGCCTCCACACAGGAAATAATCAAGTTTTATAGTTGCAGAGTTTTCTAAATTGTTGGGATGTGCAAATGTCTTCTGCAACTATAAAACGTGTGTGTGTATTGTCGTTTAGCGCTCACTCCCGGAGGAGCCGCTGAAAATGAACCACGGGTCAGTCTCCCCGCACTAGGGAATAAATATACTCCAGCACCGTTGTGGATTTTATAAATTATATAGTTTACTAAAGTAAAAGGCATATAATGAGACACGGTGTTCGTAGATATATTTACAGTATTTCGTATCGCGGTAAACGCGCAGCGGAAAAAGAAATACGAGGCTTCGTATTTCGGGAAAATGCGCAGCCGAACAGAAAAAAATACAATGCTTCGTAATTTCGAGAAACGCGTAGCGGAAAAAAGAAAATAATATGCGAATCTTTACCCCTTTTTGGGATATCAGGGAGTGAGTCCCGCACAGGTTAAGTCCCGGACTGTAAGTGTATGTGTGTGTTATGGTACCCGGGTACTATTCAACTGGCCAGTGACTCTCTTAAACGATGTCTTCGACTAGTCAAGTTGGGGCCCTGTGGGTTTTAGAAATAAACAGCAGCGTGCTTTCTTGACTTTATAAACCGGCCTTGGAGGCCTCTCACCCATCCGCTCGATCACCAAGGTTCCTCCGACCCAGGACGTCCCTCCGCTCGGTGCCTTGCTGGGATACTGGCTACTGGATCCGTTGTCTGGCTCTCTTTCAGCTTCAACAGTGACTGGTACAGCTACCGCCTGCTCTCCCATCCAATGGACCTGCGGTACTCCTAACTCGAGGGTCCTCCGCTTCCTTGACAGCAGCTTGGGTAATGCCTGTGGGTCACTGGGTCTCCTTCTTGCAAGGCTGGATAACCCCACTTGGAATCCTGATAGGCCGAACTTGCGCTCCGGCCTAGTCACGGTTCCGCTCTGCAACACTGTGTCCTCTCTATCTCCACGAGGCTCAGGATGTACAGCGTCTGTGTCCCACCCACTTCCTGTGTCTGTCCGCAAAGCATGCCGGGAAACGTAGTCCCAATGTTCAGTGTCTCTTACCGCGCTTGTCTCCCTCCGGTGGCCAAAAATAGGTACTGCCACAGTAAGGTTTTAACACAGCGCTACAGTCGGATATAATCTCTGCACGTGAATACAACACGTTATATATTGGACTTATCAGCCAAGCCTCCAATATGTCTATATTGGACTTACTGGACCTACCTCGGCAGTTGCCTCCAATATATCAGGGATTATTATTTCATAAGAAACTTATATGAGACACAAATATCAATCGTTTATATTTCTTAGAAATTATCCTGAATTCTTTTAATTGTCTGTGTTTTGCTTTTGAAAAATACAATAATCAATAATCGGATAAAAGTATATATATATATATTTATTACGTATACAAAAAAGTTTCAAATCTCATATCATAAACAAAAATTTATAAACCACAATCCATCAGCATATAAAAACTAGCTTCACAATATATGTATCTCCTGTTAGTAACGGCATATATGATTAATATCATTTACCTTATCAGTTAGTAACTAATACACAAATGGTTAATAAACATTTCTGCTTAATACAACATGCATTTCCCAGCAAACAATGTTTAACCAGCCAGCTCTTATAGATATAGATATATCTCTATGCTACATGGATCAACAAAAGATGAGCTAATTTAATTATAAGTAATAAAAACTTATTTAGTGAATCCTCCCCTAATCTCGAGAATCAAACTTCTAATCTTTTGCTTTTTATTTTGTAGTTATATAATTCCTTGCTTATTAATTTTAATCACAGTAATTTCCAAATTCAATATATATATATTGGTATCAATCTTACAACATTTCTTTTAGGAATAAATCCTTATATCCACTTCATATTTCTATCTGCAGAATAGAAAATACTTAGAATTTGGATCTAACCCAAATCTCTGAGAAGTCTCAGTCTACGTTGCAAGAATATCTACAAATATATATAATTACATTAATCCCTTCTTTTTTTCATACATTACCTGTCCAATTTGGATGTTGATAAGTCTTGAAATTTTCTATGTGATGCTTTGTTTTGGAATATGTGAAAATTATCGATATCAGATAATCAATACATGTGAGTTAGAGATTTGGTGAGAATCTTGATTGCCTCATGTCTTGGGATCTGCCTGCATCGTGGTGTGAGTCTGAGTGTTGGAATCTTGGACTCTCAGAGTATCATGTGTACTGGACGTCTGAATGCATTGCGGTGTGAGTCTCTGAATGCTGGAATCTCCGACTGACTTGCAAATAACATTGCCACTTATTATAGCCAATTTGACGTCACTGGCAATATTTTTTTAATATTTACTATCCTCTAGAGGGCAGTATTGCACTTCTTAATTAATTCCACCATTTCTTTTTAATATCCTATCTAGGGTCAAAAGATCAAAGAACCTTCTCTTCTCCCAACTAGACATTAGACACTGTCTCTACCTGATTTATATCCCATCAGCTAAATTCTTTTCTGGTTAACTCAACAGAATCTATTCTTTAGTAAATTTTATTATTTACCAATTATATACTTTCTACAATATTTATTGGAGTATATATTTCCTACTGTAAATATAATAAAATATACCTTGATTATAAACATATATTTTGTGAATATAAATCTATATTAGAAAATATTAACTCTTATTCCTATACCCAAAAGACAAAATATCTTTTGTTTTAAGACAGACCAATAAATTTAATTATGACACGTCTTAGCACTTAAACCTAGCCTTATCACACAAACATTCTAGGTTCCTTCATGTCTGGCACTTCTTAAAAAAAAATATAAAAGACTTCACCCAGGAATGAACTCTGTAAAAAAAAAAAAAAAATCTCGTTCATTTCTAAACCTAGAGAAAATTTTAAAGAAAAGAAATTGTCTTTAAAAACAAAATGGCTACAGACATCCATTTTAAAATTCCTTTGTGTAATATACCTGACAGTATCCACAAATTTTACACATGAATGTGTGCACTAGATGTAAAATTAACCCACCAAAATAGGACAAAAATATCTTACGTTTTAATGTGGATTAATTTTAAATTCATGGTATTAATTTAATAAAGTCTGTATCAATACTAATTATACAAAAAACTATCTTAAATTGGAGGGGGGAGTCATTTTCGGCCGAACTGATCCCTAATGTTTGGTTTCGGTATCGGCCAGAAATTTTCATTTTGGTGCACCACTGTTATTTTGCAAGCTCTTTATTTTGCTCCGTTGTTCAGATTTTAATTAAACCTGTTCAGGTGACGCCAGATTTGTGTAGAAATTGTGATTTTCGGTAAATAGTGATTTTGAAGTGGAAATAGGCTGGAAGATGGCCGCCATTATAAGCCAGGCGGCCATCTTGTTCAGAATATTGGTTCACTTGAAAATAAATAGGCAGGTTTTTAGCTGAAACTAGAATGAAGTATACGTAGAAATTTAGGAATGTGTTAGATTAGCAGAAAAAGTAATTAGAGTTTGAGAAAGGTCTAGGCTGTTCCTGGCACGGAAGGGCAGAAAGAGGAGTAGATACACCAAGGTCGCTGAGGTCCGCTGAGGGACAAAGGAGTATAGAGATCAGACCAGGTGTTAGCTGCAACAAATGATCGCAGGCGCTAGGGAGGAGGGCGTAGCCCGGAATAGGAGAAGCAACTAATCATGATTTACTGAAACTAACATAAAGTTTGCCAATTTACGGCCAAGTAATGGAATGTCTTTGTATTAGGTTAAGGGAGGTATTAACGCATGTGGGGTGGGAGAGTGTCATCGGGAGGTGGGCTAATTGGGATGTACCTAATTATGTATTTGGGGTATAAAATCTAATGTCCCGATGAACTCGGGGCTCACTCTTTGCGCTTCAATCCTGTGTGAGCATTTGTGTGACGACACAATAAAGTTTGCCTTTCCTGAAGAGACTCGTGTTCAGACAATCCTTGCTCGTGTCCGGTCCGGCCTCGTCCCGAGTGAACCAAGTGGATTCTGGTAACAATTTCACTGTATTTTTGGCGAAATGGAATCGCCGCAGTACGACAGAAATCAAAGCACCAAAACTACATGCAATTTCGATGCTTCGGGAATAGAATTATATTTCATATGATGGTCCTGGCTCACAGTGTTTAATACTCTGTTTATAGGTGTGTTTTGCTGCACTGATTTCATGATGGTGTAAAATAATGTCTTTTTTTTGGCAGGAGTACAGCAAGAGTCTTGGAATGTCTGCAGGAATTCTTTTTGAGGAAACCGCATTGTACATTGCCGAAAACCTCATGAAGCCTCTGTCCGTGAAGCAAGAGGGAATAAACATCAAAGATGAACCTCTGGATACCATAGAAAATCAAAAAGAGCCACAGAACTCTGAACTTACACATTTGACTGTCCAAAAAATTGATGTAGAAATGGTATCAGATGTTGAGGAAAATCTCATTCAAAGTCGGTCAGTAAAGCTAGAGGAAATAATAATCAAAGAAGAACATCTGGATTTCGAAGAAATCCGGAAAGAACCAGAGCATTCTGACCTGTCACATGGGACTGTCCAAAATATTGATCCATTCAGAGATATGCTGGATTATGCTGATAATACAAATTCTGTCATTTCTGGATCAGAACGTTCCCAAACTCACACAGCTCATACTGAAACCAAAACATTTCTGTGCCCTGATAGTGAGAGACGTTTAAGCACAAATGCAAGTCTTGGTAAACAGAAGAGAGTTTGCACAGTAGAGAAGATGTTTGTATGTCCTGAATGTTTTGGAAGAAAGGGTGAGGTTACTGTACACAAGAAAATTCATTCAGGGGAGAAGCAGGTTCTATGTTCTGAATGTGGGAAATGTTTTACAACAAAGAGTTACCACACTGCACGTAAGCTCATTCATATAGGAGAGAAGCCATTTGCTTGTTTTAAATGTGAGAAATGTTTTAAAAGAAAGGATCAACTTAAACTACATGAGAGATATCATCATGCAAGAGAGAAGCCATTTGTATGTTCTGAATGTGGGAAGTGTTTTAGAATAAAGGGCGATCTTACGCGACACGAGAGAATTCATACAGAAGAAAAGCCGTTTGCTTGTTCTGAATGTGGGAAGTGTTTTAGAATAAAGAGTGACCTTACTACACATGAGCGAATTCATACAGGAGTGAAACCATATGCATGTTCTGAATGTAAGAGATGTTTTAGAATAAAGGGCGATCTTACTCGACACAAGAGAATTCATACAGAAGAAAAGCCGTTTGCTTGTTCTGAATGTGGGAAGTCTTTTAGAATAAAAAGTAATCTTAACATACATGAGAGAATTCATACAGAAGAAAAGCCGTTTGCTTGTTCTGAATGTGGGAAGTCTTTTAGAATAAAAAGTAATCTTAACATACATGAGAGAATTCATACAGGAGAGAAGCCATTTGCTTGTTCTGAATGTGGGAAGTCTTTTAGAATAAAAAGTAATCTTAACATACATGAGAGAATTCATACAGGAGAGAAGCCGTTTGCTTGTTCTGAATGTGGGAAGTGTTTTGCAACAAAGCGTGTTCTTACTGTACATGAGCGAATTCATACAGGAGAGAAGCCGTTTGCTTGTTCTGAATGCGAGAAATGTTTTAGAACAAATCGTGTTCTTGCTGTACATGAGACAATTCATACAGGAGAGAAGCTGTTTGTATGTTCTGAATGTGGGCAATGTTTTGTAACAAAGAGTAATCTTAATATACATGAGAGAATTCATGCAGGAGAAAAGCCGTTTGCTTGTGCTGAATGTGGGAAATGTTTTGGAAAAAAGAGTAATCTTAATATACATGAGAGAATTCATGCAGGAGAAAAGCCGTTTGCTTGTTCTGAATGTGGGATGTCTTTTAGACTAAAAAGTAATCTTAACATACATGAGAGAATTCATACAGGAAAGAAGCCGTTTGCTTGTTCTGAATGTGTGAATTGTTTTGCAACAAAGCATCAGCTTACTGTTCATGAGCGAATTCATACAGGAGAGAAGCCGTTTGCTTGTTCTGAATGTGAGAAATGTTTTAGAACAAAGCGTGTTCTTGCTGTACATGAGACAATTCATACAGGAGAGAAGCAGTTTGCATGTTCTATATGTGAGAAATGTTTTAGAACAAAGGGGGAACTTACTTTACACGAGAGAATTCATACAGGAGAGAAGCCGTTTGCTTGTTCTGAATGTGAGAAATGTTTTACAACAAAGCGTGTTCTTACTGTACATGAGAGAATTCATACAGGAGAGAAGCCGTTTGCTTGTTCTGAATGCGAGAAATGTTTTATAACCAAATGTGAGCTTACTGGCCATGAGCGATTTCATACTGGAGTAAAGCCATTTGCTTGTTCTGAATGTGGGAAATGTTTTAGAACAAAAAGTAATCTTACTGTACATGAGAAAATTCATACAGGAGAGAAGCTGTTTGTATGTTCTGAATGCAAGAAATGTTTTAGAACAAAGCGTGAGCTTACTCGACATGAGAGAATTCATTCATCTATTGAAATACATGAAGGCAAAGCCATTTTCATGCCATGAATGTGGGAAGAGTTTTGCACAAAATCCCAGAGAATTTGGAAACAGAATTTATTCATGCGTACATATTATTCAAATTAGGACTTCAGCAAAATCAACCACGTGAAATTTAGAAGAAAACAATTTTTTATGCTCACGATATGGGAGATTCCCTCTTTCCCCATGAGCTTTGGATTTTGTGAGAACTCACACAGGATCGAAGCCATACGCATGCTATGAATACAGAATGCATGGCTGGACTGGGACCAAAATTCTGCTCTGGCATTTAGAAGTATAGTAGTGCACCCACACTGTTTATTGCTATTTACACACACATGGATTAACACACTTAGCCATGCCAACATTGTACTTCTCACTTGGCACAGGCTTGATTATTCTCTATTTTGTCTTGTTGCTTTTCTGGAAAGCAGGATGAGGCTGAAGCAGCTCAGGGACGAGAGTGCCCCAAGATCTTGTTCGCTGCTGCCAACCTCTAGCAATGCCTACAGGACTACTCAGCCAACCAGCCGCTTCACTTACATATTGCCATCTTTTTCTGTGCAAAACGCCTGGCTACATGACACAACTGCCGTCCAGATACACAGCAGACCTGCCCTCAAGCCCATAAGGCAGTTGTTCAACAGCAGATCTGGGCTGTCAGGATTTTAAATAGGAGTTATTTTATTATTAAGCATTAGAGATACACCCCATAGATCAATTTGATCTATTCTATCATATTTTTTGTAGGTTATATATTTTTGCTTTGTCTTATGATTGTAAATAAAGGGGGGGCGTGGTTTAGCACGGGATGAAGATGGCCACTTAAACTTGGAGCTCCTGACCTAACCGCTCATTCAACGCTAATAAATCTAACGCGAACCATGGTGAAGGGAAAGAAGAAGCTGGAGGATGCCTCGTTACCAGACACCCCGAGGCCGCCGTTATCGGGACTCTCGACCATTTTTTGCAGACCCCGAACCATTTTTTGCAGACCCCGCGAGATAAGGCCGTGGAGCCTGACATGTCGACACAACCCTCCATAGCGGATTCGGAAGAGTCCTGGCTAGATGGCGACACAAGAACCCGCCGAATTGAGGAGATGGTGGCTGCTTTTCCTACCCGAGATGACATCCAACGCCTGATCGGAGCCGTCCGGGAGGACCTCCGCAAGGATATACACGAGGTACGTGCTGATATGGCGGCCATGTCGGACCGCGTGGCACACCTGGAGGAGGCCGCGCGGAAACCAACGGCTCCCCACACTCACTCACAAGCTGGGGCCCGGATCATTTATTCGCTGTAGCAAGAAAAATAGATGATTTAGAAAACCGATCCAGACGACAGAACATAAGCATTAAAGGGGTGGCAGACTCTGTGCAGGATATACGGGGATTCACTGTGCAACTCTTCAATCACATTCTGCGCGGCCCCCGCATCACACTCCAACACGTGGATAGGGCCCACCGAGATCGCGGCCGCTTTAACCGCACACCTCATGACCCTCCTAGAGATGTCCTTTGTCACCTCACGGACTTTACTCTGAAAGAGGAACTTTTACACTCGGCACGCTCTTCTCGGACGTGGCTCTTTGAAGGTTCGGAGATATCTCTGTATCAAGATCTATCCCGGTTCACCCTACAAGTTAGGAGAGAGCTTAAGCCCATAACATCGGCCCTCAGAGATGCACAAGTCCCTTATCGATGGGGTTTTCCGATGGCCTTAATAGTGATGGTACATAATCGACCGGTTACACTCAGGAACTACAGTGACCTCCCCCACTTCTTGGAAGCTGTGAGCCTTCCCTCACTTCAGATTGAGAATTGGGAACCACTCTTGATGCAGTCTTGGGGCCTCTCGGACGGCGACCCACTACCGCTGCCACAACGCCTGGGCGGACGTCGCCGCACCAGGTTGGAAATGGAATCTAGCATGGCGCCTGACGCACAATCTGCCGAGTAAATACTTCCCCTGCTCTGTCCCGAGGGGGGATGTTCTACAGAGCCCAATATTCTGCCTCGGACTTTGACCGACTCAACATAGACCTCTGACCCGACCTTTATTTGATGGCTTCTATACTCTCCTCCTGGCCCTCGGTAGCCTCACGAGGTTTCGCTATGGAGCCACTGTCACACTTGTTTTACCAAACACAGACTGGAAGCACTGAGCACAAGGAGACAAAGCTCAAAGACCGCCCTTTTTTTTTTTTTTCTTCTCTTTTCGGTGGATTACCTCTTCTTGAAAATGGACCCCACCTACCCTCTACAATGACCTATATTGATTTGTTTCGCGGACACTCGGACCTGCAATTGATCATATTTATTATTGACTTGGATCCGTAGACGAAAGCCTGCTCACCAACTGAAAAACCTCGAACGACACATATTACATTGAGCTGCCTGACACATGGCACCCCGACACATCAGAATGCTATGTGACTCTGACTTATACTTTCTAACTTCGCAAATGTTTTCCACAGGACCGCTACTACGGTGACGCTTTCATGGGGGTAATATGGACCCTATACGTAAGCCTCTAACTACCCATTTTGTCTTCCCCAATGTTCTTATGGTGACTGGGATAAAGGGACGGAATGGGGAATTTTGAGCCTGGACCGCCGATTTATAGAGGACTTATATTATATATATCTAATTGCTATATACAATGGTTCTAGTTATACACTCTGACTTAATCCGCAACACTGTTATAAATAAGAAGGGGGAGGGAGACGGGGGGAGGGGGGACTTGGAGGGGGGAGGGAAGGAAGGGGAAAGGAGAGTGGGGGGAAAAATGAAGGGGAAAAAAAAGGGAGGACAAAGAAAAAAGGAAGAAAACAAAAAAAGGGGGAAAAAAAGGGGGGACGGGGAGGGGGGAAGAGGAAAGGGAAGAGGAAGGGGAGGGGGAGGAAAAGGGGGGAGGGGAAAAAAACACATTTTAGACTATGGGAGTAACACATTGGATAGTATGCTCAGTATTGGCGACAACCTGGCTCATTCATGATGTAGGGGAAACACACGCGATAATTGGCTAGATGACGGAAGATATACCTTTCTATATATATATGTAGGGAAATGGCAAAAGCGGAAGCTGTCACCACGCGATGATTGGCGTTGATTCTGCGAAAAGGGGATCTGGGGGGTTCTAGAGGAGAGGGGGAATTGGTACACTATATTGATATGTATATTTGTACCTTTTTTTTTTTCTGGGTTGGTATCGTTCTCTACTCCAATTTTGTACTTACCTGTTTCAGTGATACATAGTGCTTCTCGGATAACAGTTGGAACATGTAATGAGGCCACTGCTCTGTGGGACACCCAAGGGACGATAGATACTACAGAGCCCCTCATTTATTATTAGATTACGCTACTACTAGTAACATTTGTACTGTTTTGACTAGATGTTACGCACTACTGTTCTTCCACCATTTGAACTGTTATCCCATGGTTCATCATATTAAATTCTGCATTCCTATTTTATGTGCGGGGATGGTCGGGACCTCTTTTTTTTTACTGACACAGCTCATATCTTTTCTGGTTTAAGCTTGTTGCCGGCCATTCTTCATTTAACACCCCCCTGAGATTTTGACGTCACTGTTCCAGTGCGGGAGGTGGTGACATCACCTCTCCTCCCTCAGACGTCTTCTGTCTCATTTAGCTCTGCTCTATTTTTGCTTTAATTCTCTCTCTTTAATTTCTCGACTACCTTTACCTGCTCCTTTTTCTTCCAAACTTTTCCTCTCCTCCCCTTCTCTATAACTTGTTTCCCCCCTTTTTTTTTTTCTCCCTCTCCCCTTTTCTCTCCCCCCCCCTCTTTTTCTCCTCTTCTTTCCTCTTTTCTTCCCATTGAACTTCCCTATTCCCCTTCGGAGGGGCGGCCTGCGATGGATTCCGCGACGTTCTCTACTAGACAGCTCTGGCTGGTCTCTTATAATGCTTGGGGCCTTAACGTCCCTGAGAAACGGTCTCGATTGCTTCGGGATCTCTATGCTCATCGCACTTCTATGGCTTTTCTACAGGAGACACATTTCCGCGACAGGGATATCCCGACACTTCGAAACAACCGATTCCCGGTGGGATATTTCAGCAATTACACAGAATCCAAATCCAGAGGTGTAGCGATTCTGCTGGCACGAGACGTCCCCTTTATACAGACAGGATTGCGTAGTGATCCTCAGGGGCGCTTTATCTTCCTAAAAGGTACTATAGCAGACACGACTTACACTTTCGCTTCTGTGTATATATCTAACACACATCAACATAAATGCTTAGCCTCTATTCTACGCAAACTAGACACGTTTCAGGAAGGAACCCCGATAGTGGCCGGTGATTTCAATGTATCCCTGGACCCTCGAATGGATACCTCTGCTGGATCTTCATCGATTCCTCCTAACATTCTTCGACACATCAGGCGGTCTCTTCACTCATACCGTCTGGTGGACGTGTGGCGAGCGTATCATGCCGGCGAAAGAGACTATACATTTTTCTCGGGAGTGCAGCAAAATTACTCAAGACTTGACCTCTTCTTTCTTCCCCAACATCACTTAGACTTGGTAATTGATACACATATAGCTACACAAACCTGGTCAGATCACGCACCAGTGATCATGACCTTGACCTCCCCCCTTTACCGATCGCCTTAACACCTCACTGCTGACGGACCCAGTATTCCGCGCCGACCTCGATGAAGCACTTAAACAATACTTTGAAACCAATACTACACCGGACGTTTCTCCCTGCACAATTTGGGAGGCCCATAAAGCCACGATAAGGGGACTGCTCATCGCTAAAGCGACAGCCCGGAAAAAAGAGAGACAAACCGAACTCACATCTCTACTGGAAGAAATCAGAACGCTGGAGACATCTCACAAAAATGTCCAAGCGGCGACCGTGTATCAACAGCTTCTGGATAGTAGGAAAAGGCTTAATGATCTCTTACAGGCAGACATTCGATTCTTGGCAATCAAATCTAGGGCTTTTTTCGCTCTTCAGGAAAACAAGCCGGGTAGACTACTGGCCAAACTCTTACGCAAACGTCAGGAACAATCTTACGTACCACATATTAAACTTCGTACTAACGTTATGACTACTCGACCCAAGGAGATATTACAGGAATTTGCACGCTACTACACAGACCTTTATAATGTCAGAGACGAGGCCCCACTCCCGGACTTGATACCCCGCATCACCAACTACCTGAAGGACAACGTTACTCGTCACCTTTCAGAGACCCAGGCGTCCTCTCTGGATGACCCTATCCTCTTGGAAGAGCTTGTGGCGGCTCTTAAGCACATCAAGAACAATAAATGCCCCGGCCCGGATGGCTTCCCAGTAGAATATTATAAGGCCTTTCCACAGACCCTTTCATCCCCCTTACTCTCAATGTTTAACGCAACGAGGAACGGCTCGAAATTTCCTCCTCCTACCCTGATTGCTCACATTGTGGTGATCCCTAAACCCGACAAAGACTTGACGGAGTGTAAACATTTTAGGCCCATCTCACTACTGAACTGCGACGTTAAAATATTGGCTAGGATCCTTGCTGACAGACTTAAGACTGTCCTGCCGGCATTGGTAAAAGCTGACCAGGTAGGATTCGTCCCTGGGAGGGAGGCAAGGGATGCGACCACAAGAGTTTTGAACGCTGTTACCCTGACTTCCATTACCAAACAATCCGCCGGGATGACACAATCCAGGGCATTCGGGGCGCCAAACGAACTCACAAAGTGTCAGCATATGCGGACGACTTACTATTTCTCCTTCCAAATTCTAGAAACTCCATGCCGTGTCTCTTGGACCATATCAGGATCTTTGGAGAGCTATCAGGCTATAAAATAAATAATGACAAATCTAACATGATGGGCATTCACATGTCTCCACTGGAAGTCTCTCATGCCCGATCCCATTTCCCCTTTCAGTGGTGTGAGTCTCGACTTAAGTACTTAGGTATCTGGATTTCACATACCCCAGATAGCATGTACGGACACAACTATGGACAGTTGCTGCGAAACGTCCGTTCGGACTTCTCCTTCTCCTCATGGACTCGCCTTCCCCTCTCGTGGCTGGGCAGAATCAGCGTCCTAAAAATGAACGTAATGCCACGCCTCCTATATGTGCTCCAAGCACTGTCGATATCTCTAACGCGCCTGTTTTTTAAGGAATTGGATTCTATCTTCCTTTCCTTTTATATGGCCTAAGGGTCAAGACCCACCTACTCTGTCACCCACGGCTGGAGGGCGGATTGGCTTTGCCTGACGCAAGGCTTTATTTTTACGCAGCACAATTAACAAGGATCATGGATTGGATGCTCATTGGGTCAGACAAATTATGGTTGGACCTGGAGGAGAGACTTGCAGGCCGACCCTTGTGGACCGCGCCATGGTTGCCCTCACAGCTCTTGAGACCTGATGTACCTCCCTCTGGTTTATACAGGGACACGCTTTTGGTGTGGTGGAGGATCAGGGGCCCCTTTGGCCTGTCACCCTCCTTATCACCGCTTTTACCTCTCCAACACCACCTGGGATTCTGCCCGGGAACGGGTACTAGCCTACATCGTCGATTTACGGACGGGACTAGGCTGTTTCTATTTCAAGTGCTTCAGAATGATGTGGTTACGATACCCGGACCCTCTGACGGGGATGACACTTTATCTTTTGGAGACAGATTTGCTCTCCATCGGTTGCGACATTTTGTGAGATCTCTCCCGAGGGGATTTCGCCCCCTGCGTCCACTCACGCCCTTCGAAACCTTCTGTAAACTTGCCTTACCACTCTCTAAGAGCATTTCTACCATATATGCTCTCCTCCAGAAATGCGATACCTCACTACCGCCCTTGTGCGGTCGCTGGGAGACGATCCTAGAACTTGACTTTACACCTGAGATATGGGCTAAGACCTTTTACCTTACCTTGTATGGGTCCCGAGCGTTTAAGGTGATCGAGACATCTTACAAACTACTAACGTTTTGGTATTACACTCCCCATCAGACTGCACACTTTTCACTTTCATGTGACTCGATATGCTGGCGCTGCGGGACACAGACCGGCACATATTTACACATATGGTGGACCTGCGAAAAGATTACCCCTTTTTGGCGGCTGGTGGCGGAGGTCGTGATGGAGGTTATGGGACTAGACTTGCCCTTTGCACCAGCAGTGTATCTTCTTCTACACCTGCCTGGAAAACAACGAACGTTGCGTAACTCCGTGGCCCTACACCTCCTCTTGGCTGCGAGACGCCTTATCCCGGCTCACTGGAGATCATTAGAGGTCCCTTCATTTACGGAATGGGTGGAAGCAATTGAACAATTAAGGGCAGTGGACAACCTAGCCGCCCAACAATCCGACAGACAAGACCCAAATCATCTGCTGAAATGGTTCTACTGGGACGGATTCCGTACTTCATCTGCATTTCGCCGCAGAATCGAACCTACTACTATAATAATCTAGTAATATAAACAGAGATCCCTTGAAGAAGGTCAGTAAACAGACCCGACCGCCCACATGCCTCACACGATCGAGGATGATTACCGTTTGGAACAGGGTGGAGGATGAGAGGCGGACCTCTATCACGCCTTCGTATTGGAGCTCTGTCGTGGCCCTCCTCCGTGGGTTGCCCCTCCTCCCTCCCCCCCTCCCCCCCCCAGCAGAGAGAGGGGGAAGGAGAAAAAAGTGAAGAGAAACTACCGTACCCTCCCCCACCCCTTTTTTTTTTTTTTTTCTCTTTTTCTTTTCTCCCCTCTCTCCTTCTTTCTTCCCTTCTCCTCTCTCTCCCCTCTTCTCTCCTCTTCCTCTGTCTTCCTTCCTTTGCTCATCTCTCTCCTCACTCTTTTATACTCCCCTCTTACATACACTCTTGTTCTATTCCTACTCTTTATTCGCCTGCTTGACCCCATTAATACACATGCTTACTTCCCGGTAAGGAAAACAAAAACAGGCTTTCACTAAAATATTACAGTGTTAAATATTGTATGTTTACTCGGCATGCCGCAAATATACATCAATGTAAGGGCCCTTACTTACCAAACTGATTTTAATTTACAATGTATCTACTGGACTACCTTGTATGAATACGGTTGTATGTTACACTTTTCTGTTATTTTTATTTGATCCTTATTCGTTTGTATGTTGTCTGATTCCTGTTTATCACTTCAATAAAAGCCTTAGAATACAAAAAAAATAAATATAAAAGTAAATAAAGCATTTTGTCGGATATAATCTCTGCACGTGAATACAACACGTTATATATTGGACTTATCAGCCAAGCCTCCAATATGTCTATATTGGACTTACTGGACCTACCTCGGCAGTTGCCTCCAATATATCAGGGACTATTATTTCATAAGAAACTTATACGAGACACAAATATCAATCGTTTATATTTCCTATAAATTCTCCTGAATTCTTTTAATTGTCTGTGTTTTGCTTTGAAAAATACAATAATCAATAATCGGATAAAAATATATATTTATTACGTATACAAAAAAATTTCAAATCTCATATTATAAACAAAAATTTATAAACCACAATCCATCAGCATATAAAAACTAGCTTCACAATATATGTATCTCCTGTTAGTAACGGCATATATGATTAATATAATTTACCTTATCAGTTAGTAACTAATACACAAATGGTTAATAAACATTTCTGCTTAATACAACATGCATTTCCCAGCAAACAATGTTTAACCAGCCAGCTCTTATAGATATATATATATATATCTCTAAGCTACATGGATCAACAAAAGATGAGCTAATTTAATGATAAGTAATAAAACTTATTTAGTGAATCCTCCCCTAATCTCGAGAATTAAACTTCTAATCTTTTGCTTTTTATTTTGTAGTTATATAATTCCTTGCTTATTTTAATCACAGTAAATTCCAAATTCAATATTATTATTATTATTCTTTATTTATAAAGCGCCAGCATATTCCGCAGCGCTGTACAATAAGCACAGTATAGACAGGGTTACAATATATTGAACAACATTTGACAAACAGTACAGGAGGAGATGAGGGCCCTATTCCCGTAGGAACTCACAATCTGGGAGGGTTGGGGTTGGAAACAGGAGGAGAGGACTGTAAGGTGAGAGTGATTGATGGTTGCGTCAGTGAGTTGGGTGGTAGGCTTCCCTAAATAGGAACGTTTTAAGGGAGCGTTTGAAGGAAGAGAAGTTAGGGGAAAGTCTGACAGTACGAGGGAGAGCGTTCCAGAGAGTGGGGGCTGTGCGTGAGAAATCCTGCAGTCTATCATGGGAAGAGGTGATGCGGGGAGAAGCTAGGCGCAGGTCACTGTTTGACCTTAGGGAGCGGGCTGGGGTGTATTTGGTGATTAGTGAGGACAGGTAGTGGGGAGCTGAGTTAGTGAGGGTTTTGTAGGTAAGGATAAGGATTTTGAACTTAATTCTGCAGTGGATGGGGAGCCAGTGAAGGGACTCGCAGAGGGAAGCGGCAGAGACAGAGCGGCGGGTGAGGTGAATATATATTGGTATCAATCTTACAACATTTCTTTTGAATAAATCCTTATATCCACTTCTTCACATCTTTATCTGCAGAATAAAGATATTTAGATTCTGGATCTAACAGTATCTGAGAAATCTCAGTCTACGTTGCAAGAATATCTACAAATATATATAATTACATTAATTCCTTAATTTCATACATTACCTGTCCAATTTGGATTTTGATAAGTCTGCCTTGGCATTCCTGATGTAATATTTTTTGAATGTGTGAACCTTTTGGTTACTCAGAGTCCTATCAGCTGAATTCTTTTCTGGTTAACTCAACAAAATCTTTTCTTTTAGTAAATTTTATTATTTACCAATTATATACGTTCTACAATATTTATTGGAGTATATATTTCCTACTGTAAATATAATAAAATATACCTTGATTATAAACATATATTTTGTGAATAAAAATCTATATTGAAGCGAAAGGAGATATAAGGGATAAACCCTCAGATCACTGAGAGGGAGTGCTGATTTGAAACATAACTTTTATTAGTCATAATAAGACACACAGAAAATAAAACCGACAGTAAATGTTAAAAAACATATAGACACTTAACGTAGGCACAATATGTTGCAGGGAGAGCAGAAATATGTAACAAATACAAAGCGAATTGCTTGGTTAGAACTTATGGGGAACAAATATATGCCTTCAGTGGAGATGGAAAACCACAGTATTGATAATGAATTGAAGCGAATGCCCCATGGACATAAAATGCAAATTGTACCTTAATATTGACAAATAGAGAGTATTAAATAACAACGCACTGAAATACATGCACAGTGCCCACAATTGTACTGAGGATAAATTAGCCCAAGGTTGGTAAAAGCCAGAATAACGAACTACATACAGCGACGTTCATTTGGCCTGGCTACCTTGTATACAAACTTAATAAAACTATAAGCTGAGGATTGTGAACTGCTTGGTTGGAACTTATAAGAAACGAATATATGCCTTCAATTGGAGATGGAACACCACAGTATTAGTAATGAACTGAAGCGAATGCCCCATGGACATAAAATGCAAACTGTACCTTAATATTGGCAAATCGAGAGTGTTAAATAACACCACACTGAAATACATGCACAATGCCCACAATTATACTGAAGATAATCAGCCCAAGGTTGGTAAGAGCCAGAATATCGAACTAAATACAACAACGTTCATTTGGCCTGGCTACCTTGTATGAAGGCTTAATACAGCTATAAGCAAAAGATTGTAAACTGCGAGGCAACAAAAAAAAATAAAAAAAAATAAATTGCCAGACCAATCACTGACCGTTACCTGTATCATAGTATCTATACAACAGATAGATATGTGTGTTGGCAACAAGCTATCTGGATGGCCTCTTCTAACCACACGGCGTCGAACCCATGCCATTTTAACACCTCATTTATTGTGCAGTGGGTATGAGATGGCTCGCCTGCCGTCGGCTGTATACACAAATATGCATATATATCTTTTGGTGATTGGTTCCTTATGGAGATTATAACGTCCCTGTGTCAATTGGTTTGTCTGTTACAGCCTATGAGGGTTTAGATACTTCTTCCGTTTGTTGAAGTGTATTTGTATTACCATTGATTCCATTGGCTGTTAGACACATATAGCACTTTAGACAGATGGACCCTGCCGGCCACCATAGGCTCTTTTACGTTATTGTTAGCTTACAACTGCCAGCAATCAAGTAGTGATTGTCCACTCCCACTTCCTTCAAATGTCTATTTAATCAGCCTTGATGCCACATGGTACCGACAATAATTACAATCTGTGTTTGACTCCCGATGAAGCCGGTTCTGTACCGGCGAAACACGTGTCGAGTCCTGGTTATTTTTTAAAAATGTCTTGCACAATATGATCTGACAGGGAGATAATAGAATCCTTAACGTTTAGGGACAGCCTTTTTGGTCAATTAGGCGCTTTTTGCCTTTCAATAGTAACGTGGTTCAGTGATGGTTGACTTTTCCATGTGTTGCTGATTTGTTAAGGACAGGTGCATGCCAATTTGTACGCTTTTGACTTTTCAATCTTTTGGTACTTTAACCTCTATGTCTTGTTGAATGGTTGACAACTTTAATTATCACATTTGATATATGCCTCTTTGCTAACTGATCCCCTTCTGTGAGTTTTTTTTTTTTTTTTGCCTCGCAGTTTACAATCTTTTGCTTATAGCTGTATTAAGCCTTCATACAAGGTAGCCAGGCCAAATGAACGTTGTTGTATTTAGTTCGATATTCTGGCTCTTACCAACCTTGGGCTGATTATCTTCAGTATAATTGTGGGCATTGTGCATGTATTTCAGTGTGGTGTTATTTAACACTCTCGATTTGCCAATATTAAGGTACAGTTTGCATTTTATGTCCATGGGGCATTCGCTTCAATTCATTACTAATACTGTGGTGTTCCATCTCCAACTGAAGGCATATATTCGTTTCTTATAAGTTCCAACCAAGCAGTTCACAATCCTCAGCTTATAGTTTTATTAAGTTTGTATACAAGGTAGCCAGGCCAAATGAACGTCGCTGTATGTAGTTCGTTATTCTGGCTTTTACCAACCTTGGGCTAATTTATCCTCAGTACAATTGTGGGCACTGTGCATGTATTTCAGTGCGGTGTTATTTAATACTCTCTATTTGTCAATATTAAGGTACAATTTGCATTTTATGTCCATGGGGCATTCGCTTCAATTCATTATCAATACTGTGGTTTTCCATCTCCACTGAAGGCATATATTTGTTCCCCATAAGTTCTAACCAAGCAATTCGCTTTGTATTTGTTACATATTTCTGCTCTCCCTGCAACATATTGTGCCTACGTTTAAGTGTCTATATGTTTTTTAACATTTACTGTCGGTTTTATTTTCTGTGTGTCTTATTATGACTAATAAAAGTTATGTTTCAAATCAGCACTCCCTCTCAGTGATCTGAGGGTTTATCCCTTATATCTCCTTTCGCTTCGTTATAGTTCATTACTAGGTTTAGTCCTTATTGGGTGTGTCCACGCCCGGTGTCTAGTAGTTACTCGGGGTGGGGTGATTGTTCACCTCCCTGGTGGAGGTCTGTTTTCTTTCTTTTTAAAAATTACAGAGATATTAACTCTTATTCCTATACCCAAAAGACAAAATATCTTTTGTTTTAAAAACTTAAGACAGACCAATAAATTTAATTATGACACGTCTTCGCACTTAACTCTAGCATTATCACACAATAATGTCAATTGTGATAATTATCAAACATTCTAGATTCCCTCATGTCTGGCACTTCTTAAAAAAAATATAAAAGACTTCACACAGGAATGAACTCTGTAAAAAAAATCTCGTTCATTTCTAAACCTAGAGAAAATAGAAAGAAAACTGTCTTTCAAAACAAAATGGCTACAGACATCCATTTAAATTTTTCCTTTGTGTAATATACCCGACAATTTCCTTTGAGGACGAATCTAAAAATTTTCTGTTCTTTATTTCTGTTTTAGCCTTATTTCCTGAAAATCCGTGCTGAGACAAGTCGGCCGTTCTTCATACATGTTTATGTCTGTACATAGCATTTAGCAGATTTCTATCTGTACCATTATAACAAGTTGTATCACCAGAAAAAAGCTGTATATGATGATAAATACTCAACTAAATCAACTTTGATGAAGATAGTCTCCAGGAGGTAGCTGTCTGTCCTCCAAGAACAATCAGTATATCGCAAAGAGACTGTAAACTGCAAGCTGCATTCGTTTTTATGTTGGAACACAATTATTTCTTATTAAAAGAATTTTTTTATCATTAATTAAGAAATAATTGCGTCCCAAAATAAAACTAATACGTTCACAAAGAAACTTCCTCTTTGCCTCACGGATTCCTTCTTCCATCATTAAAATAATTGCTTGAATACCTAAACCATGGTCAATAACTGTATATAATGAGGTCACATCCAAATTTGCCCAATTATATGTCTACCTCCACTCTATTCTCCATTTCTATAAGAACTTCACTCCTATCCTTCATATACGATACCAATTTTTTTAACTGTTGGTTGCTAATGAAAGTCTATATTCATTCTAGAGGTTAATGAATCTGCCCCACTTTGTTTTTTGATTCTGATTTTAATTTTGCCCCAGGATGAAGTCCACTATTGGACGAAACGCATTGGTCTGTTGAATTAATAAATACTTTTCTACCTTGTGATATCCTGGTGTACTGACATCCTTGGGGCTCTTTAGCGGTGGAGTCTTTCGAGAGTGCGAGGAGTATCCAGTGAGGAACACAGTGCCAGTTTCCCCTTCGGGATCTTGTGAGTTTCATCCAATTTGGTGTGACTCGTTTTAATGCTATACTACACTATTAGTCTCCTATTGTTTTGCAGTTCTTAGTCTTTTTGTGATCTACCCATTATATCATGAACTAGGTGTTAGACTGCCCTTTGGGCAGGCTTATTGTTGTAGAGGATCTGGCTGCACGGTGCCCCCCCCCGGGGTCTGGCTGTGGTGTGTGGTGTGTGCGTATATGCTGTGTGGTGTGTGTGTGTGTATATGCTGTGGGGTGGGTGTATATTTATGTGCGCTGTGTGTGTATGTGCTGTACGGTGTGTATATATTTTATGTGTGCTATGTATATGTGCGCTGTGTGTGTGTATATGTATGTGTTATTGCCGTGTGTGTGTGTATGTATCTGCTATTGCCATGTGTGCGTGCGTGGGTAGGTGCTGTGTGTGTGTGTATGTATGAGATGTGTGTAAATCTGTGAGCAAGGTGCCTGTATGAGCAGCCAGATCCTGGGTGCGTCAAGCAGCCGCATCATGGGGTGCGTCAAGCAGCCGCATCATGGGGGGCACTGAGCAGCCAGACCCTTGGGGTGGGCACTGAGCAGCCAGACCCTGTGGGGGGGGCACTGAGCAGCCAGACCCTGGGGGGGCACTGAGCAGCCAGACCCTGGGGGGGCACTGAGCAGCCAGACCCTGGGGGGGCACACTGAGCAGCCAGACCCTGGGGGGGCACTGAGCAGCCAGACCATAGGGGGGGTTACTGAGCAGCCAGACCCTGTGGGGGACACTGAGCAGCCAGACCCTAGGGGGGGTTACTTAGCAGCCAGACCACAGCACATAAATACACACACACAGATCATACATACACACACACCACATACAGCTCATATACATACACACATGTAGCGCTGTGTTAAAAATCTTGCTGTGGCAGTACCTATTTTTGGCCACAAGATGGAGACTATCGCGATCAGAGATACTGGACATTGGGACTACAATGCCCGGCATGCTTTGCAAGAAGACAGGAAGTGGGTGGGGACTGGACACTTAC